>JAQIWA010003036.1:0-11446 GCA_034693305.1 Eueremaeus valkanovi | reverse complement strand
TATATAAATATCATTGTGTTAATTAATGTTTTAGTGTTCAGTTGAATTGTTTTAGTTTTCAAATGAGTTCTGATGAATATACAATGAACCATACTTATAAAATTCTCAATTTGTTTTTATTACTCATTGAATAACAAATAAATTTTAAAATTGAAATATAATTCAGTTTATACGCCGGAGTTGAAACGTATTTTGGGAAACTCATTTCAGTTATACCGGCATGCCGGTTTATGTGCGGAATTACGGTATAATTATTTTATTTAGTCTTAGCTTATGTCGTATACGTATAAATCTATGAAAATCTATACTTTAGAGGAGAAATGTTATACATGTTACAGCTAATGGAGTCCCTGCTGCCATCCTACGGTAGTAAGGGTTTTTCGAGTTTTGTGCCGACCCATAGAAGTACTGCTTACAATAGCCGGTCAGTAGAGAAAAGATATAGTCTTCGCTTCCCTTTCTGTTCAACACTATAAGACTCAGATCGGGCGGAAGGGTTCCGTTGTTGGCCTTTCTTGCACTCTCTTCGTTAGGATAAGGCGACGGAAACATATCAAACAGGTTTCCGCTCCTAATAAACAACTTTCCACTTCCGTCCAGTCTGTCCTCGACCAGGACTTGTGAAGCCTCCGATTTTGCCTCTTTCTCGGTGTGTGAGACGTCAACCAATTCCCAAAAGGATAGATATTTCATACCATGACAGTGGGCGCAGACCTGTTTGTACACCTCATAGCCCCGACGGATGCTATGCAGACAATACGAGTCCTTAACTATTAATTGCATTGATTTAAAGTTGACCTCGAGTTAGGATTTATTTAATATAACAGAAAAACATTCATTTGACTAATTCATGTGCTATTCATCAGATAAGTCACTGTACGTGTGTGTGTGTGTGCTGTCAGAACTCTTGGTTTTGTAAAATAAAACTAAATTTTATGATAAAATTCTGTTCAATACCTCTTGTGATCGAATGAGCGAAGAAAGCCCTTATGACTCCACGGATATGACGGCGGGTCTAATGATAAAGTCGACGCCTTTACTAATGAACGGAGAATAACACACAAACCAAGAGCCGAAACGCTAATCAGTGCCGAAGTGGTCAATAAGACTCTTCTGTGCCCTTTGTTTGTATCCTTAAACATCGATAATCTGACGATTGAATAATTGATTGTTTTCTCGAAATTAATAAAATATTTTGCTTTAAATGTCCGCAAAATTGCATTCATTTCTATTTTTCATATAATTAATGCAAAGTTTTGTACTTTTGTGGTCATTTTGAAGAGTGTATGCGTTTCTGATGCAATGCTGTGCTATCCTTACAGTAAGGTTGTAAAAGTGATTTTATGCTAAGTTACGCATAATTTACTGTAAATTTTCATTTTATCCAATACTTGGTAGAAATTAAAACAACCCAAAGTTATTACCATCGACTATACATCGATCTATTGATGCATTAATAGTAATTTGATCCCAATGGCCATTATCTTGACCAATAATGCTCATAATATAGCGATTAGGAGAAAATTGGAGCGATTTCTGTATTCATATCTATAACATTGACAAAGCCTTACCTTTACTAACAGTGCCAATCATACAGATTATCGTTGTCATCGGTTTTCCCGATTTTCAAAATTTTCAAACCTAATCTAACCTAACATAACCTAACCTAGTACTGTACAGAAATTGATTTTTGATAATTGCATTCATTTTATTAAAATTAATTTAAAGACAAATATATTTAATTAAAATTGAGTTTTAATGAATATTTAGGCAGAAATCCAATTAAGATATTATTAATAATTGTGTTGATGTATAAATGTATTGTCGAAGTAATGATTGATTGCATTGAATATTGAATTAGAAGTTCAAAAATTTTGACAATAAAGACATGAACTCAATGTTGTGCTACAAATCAATTATGGCTTTGGTTTCGATTGAGTTCTGAAAAATATTTTTCTTGTCTTAAGTGTCGACCAAACGTGTCGTTTCCAATACCAGACACACAATGACAGCGGAACCAGAATTAAAATAGTCTATGAATGGATGAAATTTTGATTAGATTTGAAATATTTGAATGAATAGAGAATACGATTAGGATTTCTGATTGATATTTGGTCTCAATTTGTTTGAATTGGCCAAATATTTGGCCGAATTATTTTATGACTGCTCATATGAACCGTTAAATGTCAATAAAAGAATCCACACCACTTTTACTCATTCATAAAATAAATTATTGATTACATTATTCTCTAATCATTATAGCAGTGAAAGTGGCTTTAATTCTATAAATTAGGCTTCACTGCAGTGGTTTGAATGAACTTGAAGTGAAACTACTGTACATTTCGGGTGAATTTGTCGAATTGAAAATGACATTCAGTGCAAGAATAAAAAGAAAATACAAATTCTGTCAGATTTCAGATATGCTGTCAATTGAGACATACGAATGAACTCTTATTATGAATGATATTAACTGTAAAAGTAATACAACTAATGCCGACTCACATCGAGTGTCCACTTTTTGCGTGTGTCGAACTCAGGCTGTGCGGCCCAACTCAGGAATGTGACCACGTCTTTGGCCATCTGGGATCGAGAGGCAGGCGTTCCGTCGCTGTATTCTATGGCCTCATCGACCAGTGGTGGCGCCATTCCTATCGCTCCACTGCCGGCAGTAAAGTATGGATTGAAGTACTGTCCTTCGCCTACAGTAACTCCTGCCGGTGCCTCAGTGAAGCCGGTTAGTAGAGCGAAGATATAGTCTTCATTGCCATGTCTGGCCAGCACTATCAGAGTGAGATCGGGAGGAATGGCTCCGTTGTTGGCCTTTCTTGCACTCTCTTCGTTAGGATAAGGCGACGGAAAGTGATCGAACAGTTTTCCCGACCGCATAAACATCTTTCCGCTATCGTCCGGCCCGTCCTCGACCTGGATCTGTGCCGCCTCTTCTTTTGCCTCTTCTTTAGTGTGGGAAACGCCAACCAATTCCCGGTACGACACATATTTCATGCTATGACAGGCGGCGCAGACCTGTTTGTACACCTCATAGCCCCGACGGATGCTATTCAGACAATAAAGTGCTTTGAATTGATTTGAAATTAACCTGAAGTTACTGTTTATAACTTTGATATAACCGGGCAAATATTCATTGACTGAATTAAGGCATAGGCTGTGAGTTGAGGTACGGGAGGACTCATCCACAGTTCATCAGAGCATTTGAATTGTGATAGAAATCAATACTAAATTAGAGCCAAATTGTGGTCAATACCTCCTGTGGTCGAAAGAGCGCAAAAGGCCGTTATGACTCCAGGGGTACGGGGCCACATGTAATTCTATGTCCGACGCCTTCACCGATGACTTTAACGCAAAATACAAACCAAAGGCCGAAACGCCAATCAGTCCCGAAGCGGTCAATAAGACTTTGTGTCCTCTATTCGTAGTCCTAAACGTCGATAGTTTGCCCTTTGAATGATTCAGTGTTTTCTCGAAATTCATTAAATATTTTCCGTTAATTTTCCGCATAATTGCCGTCATTTTTACACAAATGACTCTTTAGTTTCATAAGTAATGAGAGAAACAATTTTAGATACAGTTTTGGACTCGTCTTCACTGCATTCAAACCCAGTATTCAATACTTTATTCGGAGATATTCTGTTACAGAATATTATTCAAAACTTTTTAATTACAAATTCTGTGGAAAATATTTTTTTACGCGAAATATAAAATTATTCAGAAATATAATTAAAACAATTAAATATTTTTATTAAAATCATTGATAACTACAAAGTTTTATTGATAACGGATTTTATATACAGTTTATGAGAAAATTAAAATTTATTTCATAAAAAAGTATTAATATTTAGTTATTCTTCCTATAAGTGCAATAACTTTGTACTAAATCTTTGAATTATTGAAAACATGAATGAAAACAGAATTGGTTTATTCGTATTAGACTGAGTCGGTCCTCATTCTGGCCCTATCCAAGTACACGGCATAAGCGGGCGATCCAGTGATTGATAGGCGAACATTAGCTTTCATGGCTTCATATATACTCGTCTAATGGAAAAAAGTGAGCTTAAGCTTAGATAGAGAATGAGTTATCAATAATTAACCTTTGATTGAATTGCTTCGCGTCTACTCTTCCAACAAAATTCGATTAACGCGACAATCATTGCCAGAACTAGTCCACCAATAAGTATGTAGAAGCACCCAGCCACATTGGACAGGGTCAGCTCGCTTTGAGATGATTCCTGTTCCAAATGACAGTCAAGTATTTATACACCAAAAACATAATGTTTTAATCGTTAAAAATCAGAAGCATTTCAGGTCTGCAACCGAATCAATTCAGACCTTCATATCTTTGGTCTTGCACTCAGACCTGTCGTACCACCACTTGTTCTCCAGTTTTGTCAGATCTCCGCTCTCTATGAGGTTAAGTACAGCCAAATTCAGTTCCACTCTATTATTGAATATTAAATAAAACTGAAATTAAAGTCATATAAAATATGTGAAGCAATATATGACTGCCTTAAAGGACTTCCTAACGGTGTGGCCAATCCGTAACCTTTTGCATCTGTTTTGTGAAAAATTGTTGATTAGAAACAAATGGTTTGTTCAGTCATATAATCTAATATAACCTAGATTGCGACCGACTTTCATTGTATCGCAGGGCTGGCGCTCATTAATGTAGTCATTTTGTGTCGACTCTATTCAGTGTTAAATAAGAGTTAAATAATTAGAGGACTGTTGTAATTGAATAAAGAGTTGGCCAACCGATGAGAAAGGCGTATTTGCCCTTTGATTCCCTCACTCTTCTGATGCCTTCTTTGTAAGAGTCAACGAATACGTTAGGCTTAGCGCTCATGAATTCCCACATTCGCGAGTAAACCGTTATTTTTGATTTCTATGCAATTGGTTGAGAAAATCATATATTCTATGTCTTATGATATTATGTATTGAAATATTGATACAATTGATGGCAAACTTACTCTAAAGAACTCCATTGTCGAGGAATATCTCAAAACTCTGAAAACGAGAAATGAAATATTGATGAATAGAAATAGTGTATTACGAAAACGAGTCGACCACTAATACATTTTTGGTTCCGCAACAAATCGATGAATACTAATAAGTTAGACTCAAATAGAGTATAGACTATTCCGTATACTTTATTCTCTACTCAATTTGTATTCATTTCTGAACATACTCTGTATTATACAAGTGTTAAAACATCGCAATTCACTTACATTACACTCAAATGCAATTCAATTCAATTTGATTATTAGATTGACTTTTTATTAGCTCTAAATTTTACGTTAGGAATGGAGTGATGCTGAACATAAGGTGGGTGACTTATTGAATCTGTACTCTTTTCCCAGAATTTAAAAGCACACAAACTTGTAGTTTATTTTATTTAAAAGTTTTAGAAATAACTAAAACTTTTCCATATTTTTTAAGCAAAACATTAAATTTAAATATAATTATGATTTTTGAGACTAAACATAAATGGATTCAGAATATAGATTGAATTCATAGAGAATTTAAAATCTGTGTATCCCATGTAGAATACAATACACTACTTTTGGAGATACACTACCCTGTTGCATTTTAAGATCGATATTTCTATACAGTATAATCAATGTACAGTATATTCGTTTATAAAAGATTCAAATAAATCTGACCCGTATTCAACTTCAGTTTGCTTAGAAAGATCATCGGCTGAATTGATTGGGGTAACCATTCTTTCAACGGTCAGAAAGGCAGCCAAATTAGCCGTATATGAAGATATGATAATCTGTTGGTCAGAATAGAGTAATACTATTCAGTTTCAGAGTTTGTGTGCATTTCATATAACATTACAAACAGAAAAGAAAGCAATAATTGAAGTAATGTTAAAATTAAATATAATATGAATGCATACGAGTGTGAAGAACCACCATACTGATCCGACGATTCTGCCCGATATAGACCTATAATATAGAATATAATTCTAAATTAAAAACATTTAAATAAAAATCTGAGAAATTGTTTGAATAATTTTCAGCAAATTTCCAATAATTTTATTTGAAGTGCATTTATGCGAACACTTTGCGATTTTCTCTAGAAATCGATAAAGTAGCAAAACAGTGATCACATCCCCGGTACGACTTGACTTTGCGCTACACTAAGCTTTCAGTTTATTTCTAACGGAAATATAATTTACTTGAAAACAATTCACAACAATTTCAGTTCAGTTACTCTTTTATACAAATAAATGATAAGAAAGACTGTATTTATCGGAGAAATTATAAAAACATTTCATGCATTGAAACGATAAAGAAATTGATGCGAATTGGGCTACAAATTGGCAATAAATTGGTTCTACAAAAAAATTTTTTATGTCAAATATCAATATATTCTACCATTTATTACGAACTCTATATTTGTCACTAACATTGAAAAATTCATGACTTCTTATGACTATTAGAGTTAGAGCAGCGATAATACTGTATAAAACATATCGAGAGCTAAGAGTTCAGTATATGATATGCTTTTTAGTAACGAATGCATAAAATATAATAAGTTATGCGAATTCTTATTCACATTTCGCAGAATTATAGTGAATAAAAAATTCTCATAAATTTTATGTTAGAGTAAGTATCATATAATATGCCCTGAATAGTGCCACACAAGTACAGTGTTTGTGGCACTTTACTAATATAGTGTTATGAATCCTACCTGGGACATACATCACAAGATTGCTGCATTATGGCTCCCAGAGAAAACCCTATAAAGTGGCAAAAATAACCGGTCAGTATCTCATACTTATTATCAGTAATCAAGTAATAATTCTGAAGAAAATGTTATACAAAGCGAGTTATTTAGGGAAAAATCATTGGAAACTTTGGGTCCGCTCAGTGTGTCTTCATATCGCCATTCGTGTGGAGAGAATCGCGAAACTAAGAACAATACAACCGAAACACCGATATATGAGAGGATTATATAGACCCAGATCTCTTGGCTCAGAGGGTTCATAAACGAGAATATGCCAGGGTTCTTCTTCACCGGCTTCTTTATCATAATCGAAATGCCCAAAGACATGAATGGTTTCGTGAAGTCGATCACTCGCTCTCGGGCTGAGGTTATGGTCAACGGAGCGATCGCTATGTCTGCCTCCTATAGGAATCAGATTATATGAAACACAACTCTGCGGTCAGTATTCAATGCAAAGCTCTTTCATATGACTTACAAATTATAAACAATTCAATTAACTTAAAGAACATTAGATTTATTCAAATAAGGAATGTTTGCTTACTTTCCTAATGAGCTCTCCAACCATACCGTTCCAACCGGAAGGAGATTTAGAGTCCAAACCGCCATATTTGGAATCGTTGACAAGTTTTAGTTCATAATCAAAGCCAATATTTTTGGCGATAGAATCGGCCAAATCCTTGCAATAGCCCTCATATCTGCTGTTCCCGTGCAAGACTACTCCAGGTTCTGGCACTTTCTCCATTAGATATGGCTCTTCCTATTGGAACATGAATTAATATTTTGGTTTTTGCAGCCATTTCTCACTTAATTACTAACAAATTATACGAAAAGACTAGAAAGGGGTCGATATTGCACTTCAGTGTTGGCTTTAATTAAAACTTCTGGAGTTCTGATATAAGAAAATAGTTTTCGTTTGATATAATTTTTGTATATTTAATTAGAAATTCTTGGCATACTTTTACCGCAGCATTAAGTCAGGTGCGATGAGCACAAGGAATACGCTGTACAACAATTCGCTCTTAATTAGCTGTTATTTCCCACTTATATGCTATGATTTTGGTAATGAAATACAAGTTCTTTCAGACACTTCTCAATCAAAACAAATTTAAACTAATATCAGATTTGAGTTATTTATTGAGTTCTGATTCAGTAAATTTCTGACATATGAAAGCATCTTGCTTAAGTCAAATTGATCGCATTGTTTACTAATAGAAATTCAAATACAGTTTACAAGTTATTTAAATATTCATACAATTTCAGGGAATCGTCTGCTTTATTATATGGCTAAAAAGAGCAGTGCATTAACATTGAAGGTAGCCAGGGTGGCTCTTCTGATCAAATTGTATCGCAAAACAAAATAGTTGACGGATTTTATTACTCTTCAAAATATTTCGGTAAAAGATATTTTTGATAATTTCTAAAAAAGGCCTCAAATCTACTCATTGGTCAGTCTCAGAGATCAGTGGTGAGGTTGACCACCTCTGGTGATTTTGTTTTTGCGTAATTAGAGTTACAGTATATTCAAAAGGGAAACAGTAATGATAACGAGTTTTACCATCACTGCTATCACTGCTATTAATTGAGTGCTTGTTATCAGACAATTTGTAAAGTCGTGATCGTAGAAAAAGAACCAAGGTCTACTAGTAGTTTTGTTGTCCACACTTAAATTCGATATAAATATTGTTATAATCGGCAATAATTACAGTTATTTTCATTCACACTTATAATCAAAATCAGTGTAAAAGTGAATCTCAGTATAAGAGACACTCAAACAGTGAAACAATTTGAACATTCGGTGCTTTATTATAACTGCGCTAATAGTGATCAGTATGAACAACCAACTGAACTGCTAGGCTCTTTTTCTACGATCATGACTTTACATTCACTTCATACTACAGTATAATTATTATTAATATTAATATTATTTTTTATTCTTAATTATCTTAATATTAAAATAAATAAATCGATTCTCACTATAATACTGGTGACGATATAAGTCTTGTTTTCAATGTTGGATTCCTGTAAGACCCTGTGGTACTTTCCAGGGACCAGTTCCATTCCTTTATCCTCTGTCCATTCAGCAATCTTAATTATATTCAACATTTCTAGAATTAATTTGATTTTCATATATAAAAAATATAAATACTTTTGTCATTTCGTTATTAATAGTCATCTCAACGATATCTATAGAAAAATCTTTCCTAAAACCCGATTCACTGAATGATATATTGCCAGTCAGACCAACGATCTCTGTCTGGAGGGTTAAAATTGTTCAGATATTAGAGAAATACTAATTATATGTTTTGCTTCAGTTTTGTTTCGTTCTTTTGATTGAAATAAATGTGAGTTTTGGTGAAATAAAAACCGAAAATTTGATATAAGAAACGATAAAATCATTTCCAAAAGAAAACTTACTTTTTTAGTTAATTTAGTAATCTTTTCACCATGCTCCCATACACTAATAGGCAGTTTACGGCAATCGATTCCTTTGGAGCCATTATTATAAAAGTCACCCCGTCTGAAATTATTCTTAAAAAGATCTGCCCTTTTCTTCAATAGCCTATTATAAGCGTCTAAAAAGACTTTCGTTCCGTCAAACATGAGAGCTGTGTTAGCCTTATGTTTGTGCCGTAGAGTAAAGTAAAGTAGAGTAGAGTAGAGTCGAGTAGAGCCAGAAATAGAAAATAATGTATTTTTATATTATTTTTAAATTTAATGAAAAGAAATCTTTTTTAAAATCAAATGTGTTTCCATACAGAAAAATAGGTAGTTCCTGCTCCAGGCCAACGAGTGGTGTCGAGATTACGCCAGTTCTTAGAGAACTGTCTGAATTCATAAGTATTTGTCTGCAAAATCCTAAATCCAGTTATATTTATAGCTCCGAACTCGAGGACCTGATTATTCCAAAACTCATCCATTATCTGAAGCAAAGTTGAAAATAACAACAAATAGTATTAAATGTTATTTATGTTAAGAATATTTCTCCAGTTCTGAGAATAGCCTAAACCTATGAATGACCTAAACCTTAACGAAAAGCTCTTTTGATTTATAACATACGGAGAGATGACTCACAAGACTTGTCAGAAGAAAATGAAAGTTTCGTTTTCCCATATATATGTCGCGCACGTGATCTACAATTATATTCTTGGCCGTCTCTGAATCACAATCAAGGATAACATATTTTCGGGACTGACTGTCCTTCAGTTCCAGTGATTGTAGGAAACGGTGCGCATCCTTGGCATCGGTTATTCGCTTTACGGCTCGTATTTCTAGTGTTTTGTTTTCGTTAACGATTGAGAATATGTGCTGTAATTTCATTAAACCTATTAATTATTAAATTTTCATTAGTTTTAAAATGTTGGATGAGTTTGGCTGAAACAGAAGAAACAGCCAGTTATTAGTGCATCACATATTAGTGCTCATACAATAACAGTCCTTACACTACAGTATATTCTTTTCTTATGTTCTGCAGAAAACTAATAAAAACTGTTTGCACTCAATATGAGGCGAATATAATGAAAGTACAGAAGTATACAGAATATAGGAGTACTGTATATAAGTTAGAATACCCAAAGAGAAGGAACAAATTCCGTGTGAACTACAGTACAGTACTCAGTGTACAGTATACTTCTTTGCAATCAGTTGTATCTAAATGTTTGTTATATTCTAACAGTTGAGTCAAATTTTGGACTTAGTTTTCATGTTATTTGTCTGAATCTGTAATTACTTGAGAGCCTAACAAAGCACTCAACAAACTGATGAAGAATAACAAATTAAATGAGAAATGAAAGAAAATGGACTAAAGCTATGACTAAATAACTTTGTGTGACATAAGAGTTCATAATTAATTGTATTAATGGCTTTCGCGGCAAACATTTTCGTCCTTTTTTTTCTCTCAACATCTGAACCAAATTAATAGTCCATCGATTGAATGCCGACTTAATAATCAGACTATACGTACAAATGATCAGACATTATGAGTATATGTAGGAAGAGATGAGCGAACGATATAAATAAATAGCATATCTCTATATTATGCGGAGACGTTGAAGGGTAGGTCATTTTGAGTAGGGTAGTTTGTGAGCAAAGTGGTCACAGTGGCTGTCAAATCCATTCCAAAATAATATCACATTTCCGATAAATACCGGGGTTAGATTAAATTGTGTTTGAACTAGTTGAATTAAGCCTATATTTATTTGATATTCGGATAAATGCAGTCATAATTAAGCAAAATGTGGTAATCGGTGTAATTCTGTCAATTTGGATGCAAAAATAGTGAGGGTCACTTGAGCTTGAAAACACAGGGCATTTCAATAGTTTCTGAACCCTCTTCGCTATCTCTGATAATTGATACGAGCGTTGGCTTCCAGTCCCTAATTCTTGTTCGTTACCGATCCTATTGAGAGCTATCCTAAAAGATTAACAAAGACTACAATTTTCAGCCATTCCGTGACAGGAAAGTCGAATTAGTCGGTCGGCCGACACATAATTGACAATTAATGTTAAGCTATTTCTGGACACAAGTTATGATTTCTGCTTCAATACTCTCTCTATTGAATTAAATTTATTCAAAACAATAATTAAAATATAAAACAAAGGACCATACCGTACTTCTGGGTATAAGTGGGCTATCGATCCAATCAAAAGTCGCTCAGCGGCTTTCGATAGAGGAAGGTCCAAGGATCATAAATCAGTTTTC
>JAQIWA010003035.1:0-11447 GCA_034693305.1 Eueremaeus valkanovi | reverse complement strand
GGGACGACCCCCCCCCTGGACCCCCCCCTCTGTTCAGGCCTGATTCTACACTTAATTGAATTTTGTTTATTAATTAAAATTACAATATTTTTAATTAAAAATCTATTTTATTAGTCTCTGAATTCAATCCAATTTAAATCAATTGTAAAAATGAAGTTAACAAGGTAACGGCTGTTTGATTCTTAGGAGACCTTGATGTTGTCTCGGAATTATCAATATTTTTTTGGCACTTTTAAAAAAATTAAAAACGAGTTGCTTTAGCCCATGAGAACTGCATCACTAGCTGTGTCTACAATGTATTTATTTATAATATTTTCTTTATTTTCTGCAAATTTACATAACTATTATTTTTTGCTATTATTCACGAATGAAAGAACAAAATTTTAATTTAAGTAATTCACAGATAAAACATAAGGGACTGATAGTGTGCACTAGAGTAGACTCTCTAACCATTTGTAAAGAGAGGAAAAAACAAATAAATAAAAGTGAATAAGAAATCCTATTTTCAATGTTTGCTTCTGACAGACAGACTAACAGACAGTCAGACAGAGATGGATAGAGAGACTCAAATAGAAGTATTCATTCAATCAAAGTATAAATAATTAGAGTTCATACAAATGAATCGCATTTTTTGTTTTACTTTTTTTGCCATTTATTCCTTTCTTTATAGTAATCATTGGTTACACCAGAGAATAGATGTGATGTTTAGTTCCTTTTCTCCAATTCAAGTCTCTTATCAACTATTCTGTTGTATTGCAATCAATATCATTGACAGAAAATTATTTACAAATATTTAGCATATCTTATATTTTTTTATTCACCAAAAGTCACTTTTAATCGAGAGTTGAATAGAATTTGAATTTTTGAAAATCTTTTTTTATGAATACTTTATTAAAACAAAATTAAATTCAATTAAATCGAAAAATATAATAATTATTTTATATTATATTTATATAAATCAATAATAATTCAAAATCCGAAGTAAAATATGAAATATGTTGACAATGGATGCAATAAAATGGTTTCGATTTGATAAAACATATTAATTGGGGATATCCAAGAGGGGGTCAAGTTAAAATACGACCCTAGGCTTTTTAGCCGGAGCTATACCACAGGACATTTGGCATTAAAAGACAAAAATAACGACAATGTCTCCACTTTTGTTGGACATACACAGAATTTTGGCAAAATTTAATAAAAATAAGACTAAATTGAGTTTATTTTTAATCTATTTAAGCGAATTTCGTCCAAACCTAGAATTTCCGGTTAAAATCTGTCCAGCCTGGCCATCCCTAATAATAATATTTTTCTTCTTAGCTCAGAGCAGATAAATCTTTATTAGATTTTTGATGAATTGTTTTTAAAATAAAATTTATTTAATACTTTTCATTCCTTTGTGAATAAGACTGAATAAAATCAATAATTTTTGGGACAATAAAAGCAAAAGATTTTTCATTCAAACTTATATTGAACTATAATATGAAAAAATATTTGAAAGGTATTTCTTGTGAACAAAGATTTCAGGGTAAGTCAAATTTCATAACCTTCTAATAAAATAACTTTTGAAGTTTATATTTGAGCATGGCAGTTTTATTGTTACATTTTTGCATTTCCTATTCATAGAAAAGGGCAACAGGATTATTATTATGTAAGTTTACATGGGTCATATATTTTCCGCATCTCTTTTTATTTCATTGTTTAAACTCGAGGTATAAATAGATTTGAATATTGAATGCCTTTAAGTAATAAATAAATAAAATATGAGAATATTGTACACAAATAGATGTTAACGTTGGATGTAATCGAATTAGAATTTTAATATCAGATTATAATTTTGTAGCTCAGGGTCAAAAATTATTTATATAATTATTTCTAAAGAAAACATTGCTTTCTTCCAATCTATTTGATAGCTTCCAGAAGTAGATTGTATTCAATATTAGTGTTGAGGAGAGCAATGCGTTCGCTACTAGTATTGATATTTGAGTTGACTTCAAATTATATTCGCCAATAAATGCCATTTGACGGGTGCTCTCTGTGCCAGAGATGCGGAAATGATGCTTAAAATCCAATTTGATATAATACTGAATATTTTTCTCAGTTTATTAAGTCAACGATAGGCAGGAAATAAGGTTAAGCCAAATATCATTTGAAAACTCATTGATTTTGTTGAGTTCGAGCAGTGTATAATAATAGTACCCGTCTTATCCGCTTTTCTAAACATTTGAGTCAAGCTTTGAGAATATTTTTCAATGAAAGAGATAAAAGAACAACAAATAGACAATACTATAGACAATGTCTGTCCCACTCATCCGTTTCCATTCACTGCCATTATATTCGTTGTCTTTTTATTTTCTCATTCTTGCAGTGAATTCCTGTTCTTGTCTTCTCTTCCTCTCTATTCCTGACTATTCTTTTCAAACTCTTTTGTTTTCTGTTTTCTATTTTCCCTTTTTATGAAAATCTTCGGAATAGTTAACATTAGTAGTGACTCCGACACCACTACACCACTGCCTTTCAAGTGATGTATTGGCAAGTCATAGCTTATAGTTATTACTCTTTCTCTAACTTAACACTTAAACAATCCAATCGTTTGCTCTCTATCTCTATCTCTATTACTTACAGTTCATATATATTTTCTGTCTTCAAATTCTAACCTCTTGTATATCAGGTGAGAGTATTTGTGTGAACCATTGATCTTCAAATAGAAATGTGCAGGGTGTTATACACACAATACCCCCTGAGTTTTGAGTGCATATTTTTTCTGCCATACTTTGACGCTTGACGCACATAAAATGACCAACATACTACAATTAATGACATACAGCACAACTTTTTGCATTTTAAAATTGCCAAATAAATTCAAAAAAGTGTAATTCAGTTCGGATTAATTTAATATTATTCTCAAACTATAAATTGAATTTGAAATGTTATAAAACATTATGAATTCATTAAAAAATCAGTTGAAATAAGTTTTATTTTAGAATTCATAGTTATGTTCAGAAATATTTCTCTTCACTATTGTCTTGAGTTTCAGTATAACTATCATAAAAACATATATATAATGATTGCCTCAAAAAATAACAATGCATTTGATCTAATGTCATATAAAAATACATTTCCTGAATAGCATAATATTTCAGTTCATATTTTGCTTTATATCTGAAAAGAAAAATAGTTTAAAAATAATATTAATAAGAAAACTGTATTTTGATATACAATAAGAAAAGAAATCTTTTTAAAGCTCTGCAGAAAACTAATTCATATTTTTATATATCATTTCATTCAATTTAAGTCATAATTCTTGTCCTCTCAATGACAATACTGTATATATTACTGTACAGTCTGTATATGTCTGTCAGATAATGCAAACTATCCTTAACTTAAGGCAAACAAAATATCGTTTCTATTCGTTTTGATTCAATTTTAAATGAATTGAATAATAAATTAATTGTAAGCAACGAATAATTGCATAATTATTGTGGAAATAATAATGTCTTATTCGGGCAATTATTTTAAGCGCAAACTTATATTTGTTTGTAAAGTAAAGATAAAAGTGAGGAAAAGCGGAATATTATGTGCGATAGTGTTATACAAACATTGGTTTTGGCTTTTGATTATTCCATAAATATCTGCATAAAATTCAATTCAGTTGACGAGAAATAGCTGTTAAAATAAGATAACTTTTTATTAACTTTCGTTTATCTGTTTATTCTGTATTTTATTTTATGTCCAAAATAATTATTTTTACTCAATATAAACAATTTTATAGTTATTTTTGTTTATTTTTGTCGATATTGGGATTGGGATGTTCAGCACTGGTAGTGATCTTAATGATGTGACTCATTAATTGTGAAATCATTTTTAAGCGCAGATTATGTGATATTTCTGCAGAAATAAAGAAATTAATTTATTATAATTTTTTTGAATTAAATGTCTGAACAGTTAGTTTTGATGAGAGAATCAGCAGATGTTTGGGTAATATATTTAAAGAAAGTTAATTCAAATAACAAACAAAAGGCGGACTCAATGCCAGACAAATTGTCTTTCAAATCGGATTATATTTTCTGTCAATTATTTAAAATAATACCTAAAACTATTAGCACTGTTAGCACTGTTGGGTTACTTATTTCACATGATTTAAGTGATGATCGAATGAATATTTTTCTAACAAATATTTTTATATTTAATTTAAATTTAATTTTTAATAAAAAATTATCCGATTTATAGAATATTAAAGTATAATAGACTTAATCCGTAGAATTCATTTTCTCTAAATGACAACCTTGTACAAAGTTTAATTTCAATATATATTTATACTTTCCTGAGATTTCATTTCAACATTTTTTTTATATCAATTTTTTATTCAATTCAAAGGGTTTTCAATTTCTATTCGGATTCTAAAGAAGTTTTCGATTTTTATATCTAATTTCTGATTCAATAAGTCTTTTCTGTTAAATGAAAATTCTATTAACCGAACAGTGAATATATAAATATTTTCTTTATTCGGAATCCAGTATAACATGACTTCAAGATATAATAAGTGATTGAAAATAAGTTTCTATTCTGTCTAATATTTTTTGTAAATATTTCATTTCAGTCATACAGTAGTTGTCAAGAATTGATAGGAATTTTATTGATTTAGAAATAAATATATACTCTTAAAGGAACAAGTTAATAAATTCTATTGATTTTTCCATTTCAAAACCAAAAATAACTTAAGGAATATATAAACTAAAGGCAAAAAACTTTATTTCAGCAGATATTTAGTTTTTGTCATCAATTCAGTCCTTTATTTTACTTAAAAATATTTAAAAACTTGAGAATAAATAATTATTTTCTTTGAAATAACTGTTTTTAAATATTAATTGAGTTTAGAAAATATTTTTACGAATAATTGTGCTTTAGTAAGATTTTAATTAAAATATCAATGAAAATGTTGCAAATTATTGAACATTATCTCTACTGTAATGTAATAAAATTCATAATCAAATAAAATAAAGTTAAGAAAATATAATAATTTTTTATTTATATCTTTAGGAAAACAAACAGAAGAAGTCAGCGATCGGTCGAAAAGTAAGGAATTTTTATTTATATTCATTAAATGTATTGAAAAATCAATACTTTCTTCATTTGATCTCTTGATGACAAATATTGTAAAACACATTATTATTATTGGTCTGAAAATTGTGACTCAATTTAATATAGTGTAAGAGAATTGTCAAAATATTCTGATAGCATATGAATATTTCTCATTCCTTACTCCCATTCCGTATCGATTGCTTTCTTATATAAGTTTATTTGTTTTGCATTTCTCAATATTGACCAAAAACTTTAGAAATATTCGATGAAATCCAGAATAAAGTTAGAAAAGCGTAAAAGCATTTCAATATTCTATTGGTTCGAATGCATTGCTATTTCATGATTGCATAAAAGCTGTTATATTTTCATTACATTTTACTTTAACTTTTTTTCTAAACTATTTTCGGTTTCTTTTATTCATATCACTGAATATCAATATAACTTCAGATTTTATAGAATAATTGATTTACTTTACAAACATAAGAATTGAATTCAAAATCAAATATGAATTTCGTTTATTAATTCTTTTTGTAAATCATTTTATTTTTGACAAATCATTGAAATATAATATTTAGGAAGAGATGCATAAAATTAACCTGTTTGAGGCATTTTGGATAAATGGTCCAACAGATTTTTATTAATCTATTCTTCAGCTAACTGTCCTACTAAGCAAAGTTAAGCTACAAAATGATTATTATATTAAAATCCATCTTGCCAATCTTTATTTAAAATATTTTTGACATTTTTGTAATTCTGTTGAAAATTTGCAAATTATTAATATATGCGCTGAATATGAAGATAATGAGAATTTTTGTCGAAAAAAAATATAAATCATTAAAATATTTTTCATTGCATTCTTCATCTGATGAAACAAATCCTTTGCATTATTTAACGCCTCAATGTTCTCCTGAGAAGACTTTAAGTGAAAATAATATATCATTTTATAAACTATACTCTATTTTATATTAAAATAGTTTTTTAGTTTTCTAATCAAAATGTTTTTTAAAATTATTTTTTTCTTCAATATTATGCACATATTATAACTCTGTTCAAAGTTAAGGCTTATAATAATTTTAATAATTATAAATATTTTACTCAATAATAAATTAAAACTGACTTTTGCTCAAAAAATTTGATACAATTTTTCATATTTTGTTTCTCTTATAATATTTCAAATTTTTTCTCTTTTGTTTTCCCAATTAATCAATATTACGGATGAAATATAAATATATTATCTCTTATTCGACATAAACTTTTGGATATCTATATCAATCTCTGACCCAATCTATTACTATTGAATATATGAGAAAATATTATAAAATCTAATTAAAGATTGATTAATATTATGTAAACAAATACTATATTATATAAAATTAATTATTAGCAAAATCATTCAAATAATTAAGAAAGGTCTATAAATTGAATGTTTTTAAGCAAGTTCAATCTGTCCACTCTCTTGTGCATTCTTAATCGGCTATTAATTATGATCTACTATTATACAAAACCTGAGCAGTGGTTCCCTATTTTATGCATCTTATCTGAGTTTATAAGTCAGACTCATTGCTGGACACATACCAGTCATACATAATATTTTATTATAAGAAAATAGAGTAGAGTTTGATTGTATTGACAATTAATTTAATCAACAAAATAGAGAACTATTGATAAGAAAATATTTGTTGAGATATTTAACTCAAATATAATGAATATTCGTTACGAACTTTACTGATTGGGATTTGAATGAATCTTGATTTCAGTGCTATGTGCAAGGGATTCTCATTTTGATAATCCTTGATGCTCAATGCTATTTAAACACAACACCCGAAATGCAACTTCACTGCAGTACTCGGTTTAATTAAAAGCATTAATTGAGGAAAAACTATAATATTTTTTCTTTTCAATTATTTAATGTATTTGTGAGAACATTAAAATGCCAATTATATGGCATTCAAATTGTTTAAAATACTAGTAAGAGAGCATTTCAAATTAATATTGTACTTGTTACTACTTTAAAATTATCATAAATTTCAATTTTCACTTATCACCAGTCTCATTTATTTATATTTTCGATGATTTATTAAAGCGAATACTTATAGAATAAGAGCCGATGTTTTGAACAGAAGAATGAATGAAAACAGTTATTAATTAATGTTTTGTTATTTTATAATTTGGATTTCATTAATGAATACATAATGATGTTGAGCACTGGTATGCTTTCATGTGCTTCTTCTCCTCTAATGCAGAATTTTTGTTTTAATGTTGCCTTAAATAAAATATCTGCTCAAGAGATCAGGTGTGAGCCAACAGCAGGCGCTCAGACGACTAATGAGCCGATCCTTTCATATGTAAGGAAAGCAATGAAAATACGAATTCTAATCATTCATTCATATTATTAGTAGTGATCGGATACACAAGTCTTTGTGCTTTTCTCAAACTATAAATTCATATTTTTAATTAATTAATTACTTAAATATCAAGAATTGGGTTCAATACCAATTGAGTACAATTTTCCTCTTTTTAAAAGCCATGCAAATGATTCGGAAATAACATTTCTATTGATAAATACCATAGGTTTCACGAAATGCTATTTTATTACTACGTAATGTACAGTAGTTTAGCTAATTGGTTGGTTTATTTGAATAAGTTATGTTAGTAACTATTAGTAATACAATCCTAGTTATGACATGGGTTAGATTTTAAAATATGTTTATAATATCGAATATTTAAAAATGTTTGGTTCATAAAGAATACATTACTCTATACGGGTATACATTATATACTTGTTTTATATGTGATTTTGAAGAGCTATGCAATACGTGACGAATCATGAATTTTTGCTATACTTTTAGTCCAAAAACTTTCAGCAGAAAAGTTGAGCGAAGATTAACTCAAGTTATTTCGAGACACAACCAGAAAAAGCTTTACAAACAAAATGGTTAATCCAAACGGCTTTCAGACGAACGAACATTTTTTCCTCCAATAGAGCTATTATTTATAGATTTATATGAAATTCGTTTCAGTTCTTTCAAATAATTGCATATTTATTTTGATTACCTCTGACTTCATACGAAAATATCCCGTTATATATTAAATTTGCTAATATACTAACAAAATGTACTTGGTATTGCATAATATTTAATTTTTTCTCACACAATGAGATCTTCTGAATAAAATACGCAATAAAATTGAAATGATTTATATTTACATATTTATGGAAACAACAAATTCAATAAAAAAAATTTACAAACAATCAAATATTTTTCCATTCATTTAAATATGAATTTATTTTAAATGTCATTCATGAATACAAAAACGGAGTCACCATGTTCAATTTCTACACTACAGAGATGCCGAATCGATAGTACAGAATTCAATTTAATGTTCAAACTGAACATTGGTGTCAATGAAATTAAAAGGAGAAATAAATTATAATATTGTCTGAATTGTAGGCACACTCTGAACTGATATACAGTATGTATTGATAGGTATTATACGACTATAATGTCTATAATCTAATAAATATTTATAAATATATTAATATTTGAAATAACAGTAAAATAAATGAAATCATAATTTTTTATATTCACCCAAAGAATAGAGGAAAATGGGATCCTTGTGTCCCCTTGTGCTCATCGAGCCTAACGACTATTGCAATAAACCATATTTTAAACCCGTCTGACTCTAATCGTTAATCTTTCGCATATATTAGACTCTCATCTCTTATATCAATAGTATCGCCGAAACGAGACTAACGTTTTGAGAATACATTAGCGGAAAGGCTTGACTGAGAAATGAGCGAATCATTTGGCTATTATTCTTCATTCCAGTGATTCTCTCATTTTTCTGATTCTCTACTCTTTATATATAAATTATTGGTTGAATTCCTTGCAGTTAAGCGAATATATTCCTACATATTCTTTACTCTTTTACTATACGTTTCGGTGATTTATTATAAGTGAAGTAAAGTTTTTGTATTATTATTTATAATGTGCTTTGATTTAAGGGTAAATTGTTTGAAAACAACTCTTAGAATACTTAAACTGAATTTAATGCAATAAAACAACAACCGATCAGATAATAGTCTAACATATTCTTTAAAAAATATTTATACAATCAATAATAAAAACACAAAAATAGACTTTTTTATACTTTTTTCTTCCAAATAAGTTAATTTGAAAAGTGTTGGCCATTAAGTGATGTATATTTAGGAATGTGCACAACAGACCTGACCTGTGCTTACGACAAGCGAGGCTTAGTCTCTGAGACTTTGATTGTACACTAGAACTCAGATTTGCAGAGATGACTGCTTTAGTCATATCTTAGTAATATTTTGTCTGATATCGTCATCTCTGCAAATCAGAGTTTTTGTGTACAGTCTAAGTCTCACTGGACGTATGCTCACGTCAGGTGTGCAGTGCCCAGGCACAATTAATCACGAATTTATCGTATATTTGTAGTCTACATAAAAATATTACTGAACACTAATAAAAATAAAACCAATAAAATAATCAGCTTTTTATATCTACGATAAGAATGACCCAGTTTTAAAATTTTTTTCAAATCAAAACATAGCAAAAGCTTTTCAGTCGTATTGTTGGCTCTGTTTTGTTAGACTTTCTTTTAATGTCTATGTATTGCATACATCACTGACTGACTGATTGTATGATATATTCAGATATTCAGATCACACGAACTGTTCTATAAATATTCGATTGTATTCTTCGCTTTTGTGTCTATTTGTCTATTATAGCCCACAAATAGAAAACAAAGGAAAAAAATTTAAATTCAGTCAAAAGTTTTGATTCAATGCTCAAAATCTGGCGACGATTTGATTGAGAGAATTGAAGAGAAAGAAAGAAAGAATGCATGGATTGACGATTTGAATACTGTCTGTCGCACAAGTAGTATAACACATAGAGTCTGTCTGTAATGAATTATAAAGAAGTGGAAAGAATACAAAAAAAAGTTGAATGCCTTCTAAAAAATGTCGAATTATTCAGAATTATTCAATTGAATCGAATATTTTAAATCTTTTTCGCATACATTGTAGCAGTATTTGAAAATAGCGCCAAGTTCATTGCCTCCCCACTCTACCCAGGTTTAATGATCCCCTCTAACAATTTCATAAATAGATGGATCATTTTTATCAACCTTTTAAAAATTTAAAAATGTCTTGAATTATCAAGACATGTGCATGATCATTTTTCAAACATTTTTTCATGAGATAAATCACAAAATACAGGGTTTTTATTAAATAACTAATCTTCACGATTATCCCAATATCTTCTGTTAACATGATACTGGTTGCAGATTTTTACCCCTTGTTGTTGTTTTTTGTACTAGCCAATTTAAAATATAGATTTAGAATTTTAGCCCTGTATTTCAAATGTACTTGGATTCTCCTTGAAATCTTCAAAGTATTCAAGAATAAACTTCTAATAAAGAAATATTTTCTGAAATTTTCGTTTAATAATAACTGTCTGTTTAGCAAATATTTTATTACAAAAAATGCTATTTCAGTGAAATTCAAATATTTTCAGTTTATTTTTTGTTTCTTAATTAGAATAAGTCAATGATGTTTAGTATGCAGTCATACTGTATGAGCAGAGCGTTGCTATTCTAGCTCTAGTGCTGATGTCCATGATTTGCGTTAATGGTTGCAAAGCTTTTTCAAATTGTTAACATAAATTGGATACAACTTCAGAGGAGATGTCAGCATAACTATTGAGATATTTAGAAATAGTTTTTTATTTTTGAATAACGTTTTTATGCATTGTCTGTGCAGTAAATTTTGATGAGAGACTCAGCAGATGTTTGGGTAATATATTTAAAGAAAGTTAATTCAGAATAACAAACAAAAGGCGGACTCAATGCCAGACAAATAGTTTCAGAATTGTCTCTTATGTCTGACTTTATATTTAGTTAATTAATATATAAAGTAAAAAGTTTTGGCCAAACAATTAGCCAAACATTAAGAATAATAATTAAATGTCAGGAAATAACAATTTTTAGTCAAATATTAATATTGTATTTCATTTCAAATCTTATGTACAGACAAACAAAAGATACAATTTATGTCATTGATAAGGAAATAAGGAAATATACCCTTGGCAATAGCAGGCTATTTTATGAGACAATACATAAAAGAGTCAAGAAATAAGATAAGAGTATAAGAAATATTCGTAGTGTTATTTATTTGATTCGGATCAATTTAGGATATTCACTACTAAAATATTATATTTATCAGAGATAGGCCATGGGGGTACAGGTAGGGGTAACCCCCCCCCAATGAGATTTTTTTTCGAGGCTGATCTCTCTCTCTCTCTCTCTCTCTCTCTCTCTCTCTCTCTCTCTCTCTCTCTCTCTCT
>JAQIWA010003034.1:0-11449 GCA_034693305.1 Eueremaeus valkanovi | reverse complement strand
TTAAGTCAACGGTTCCTGACTTTGAGTCGAAAACATATAAACAAATCATTGAATTTCTTTTCGACAACTTTTTACCCAATTATTGCAAAACTGAAGACCACTTAAAAGAATTGGAAGACTTCTATCGAAACGACTGAAAAATTAATTCTAAAATATTTTTGTTTAAAATGTATTCAAATATTATGTAATTTTCTGCTAATAAACCAATATTTTCTAAAATCAATAAAAATGATCCAAAATTTATGCTTAAATACCTTCAACTGTTTCGATGGAGAATGTGTTGGAAGGCTGTGACGAGTCCTGATTGTCGTTATCCTAAGAATATATATTCAAATAAATGAGTTCTCAAACAATATATTTCTTAGTTTTGTCTATTGTTTCGATACTAACCAACAACTCATACAAGACTTGTCCAAACCTTCCTTCGTCTGAATCAAATGCTTCAATAGTCTCGATAACTAATCCCGGTTTCGATGCTTCTGATAGTGTCAGTGCTGTTCTGTATGGCCTAAACACCGGTGTGTTATCATTGATGTCTTCCACTATCAGCAGTAATGATTTGGTTATCTATTTATACATAAAAATAATAGAAAATTAAATTAATTATAAACTCATAGAAATGAGAGCACAAAAAGTGTTATTCAAAGCAATTATACAAATATTTCACAAATTATTTCAACTCCTTATCTGATCTGAGACTCACATAATTGCCTTTTCCTAATTTGCCGTCAGTTAAGGTCAATACTAATGTATACGAGTCTTGTATTTCTCTGTCCAACTCCTTCTTCAGATAGACTTTGGCCTCATTTGGTGGCACCGGCTCTATGCGTAGCAGATCTGCGCCTATAGTACCCAAAACCCCGAACTTGAGTTGATCGCCATCAGAGTCTTCGCCAAACAAATGGTATATCTGTTTGTTTAGCGACGACTCGCCCTCTTTGACCCGAACCACGATTTCCGATTGGAGGTCATCCAAGTCGTCTGTCTTAAACCTGGGCGGAGTATTATGTGCTGATGACTGTGCTCTTTGACTTTTTATGACCAGAAGACACAATAGAATAAATATTTCGATAAGTTTTGAATAGATTAGCATTTTTTCTGTCGATCTTTCGTTTGGTATTCAGCCGTTTCTTATTGATTATTATCTATCGTTTTTCAGTTTCATTATTACTATTATTATTGAAATTATTTATTTTTTTGATGCCTTTTATGATTCAATTATGTTCTGGCAATGAATTATTCATTTGGGATACCTGTGGAGCAAATAGTTGTATAAATATTAATAAAATTTTCAAACTCTAAATATAACTTATAATTGTTTGTAAAGTTATACTAATTTAAGTCAATTTTATTTTGTTGTTTGAATTAATTTTATTTGTTTTTCTGTTATCAATCGTATTGTTCTGTTTGAATGTGAATTTAAATTTTCATTACATATACGAAGATTATATTTTCCGAACATAATTGGGTAATAAAAACCGGATTTGACTCTAGTATATACACAAAATAGGACCGTAATTGTCATAATCAACAGTCGAGTGGTCATTAACTTTCTGTCTGAGGACAAGACTAATCATAATTTCTCTGATATTTAATTGGATTTATTCAACTTTGGATCCAATTCTTGTTTGACTTTATAAATAATGACATTTTTCACGCTTTACTTAATTTGATACAAAAAATATTATGAGATTTCAACTGAATGTGAAGTTTAAATACATTTTTTCTAATTCTTAAACAAATTTTCATTTTATATACAGTTTAATATAAAAATTATTTTATTTTTCATTATTTTGTTACGAATAGTAATTTTTATGATTTATTTCTGGCATTTTTTCGACACTAATGATCCGAAAGAGAACTTATTTATTGAATTATTTTAAGATATTTTTCTATTCAGTAAATATAGAACTGAATGACAAAAGTTTTACAATAATTAATATTTAATATATAAATATTGAATAATAGCTTAGATTTCACTCCAAATAGTTTTTTATGGAAGTGGAAAAGCATTAAACTATTGAATATCTTTTCTTTAAATCGGTTTAATGCATATAAATACTAATAATAATTATTAAATTATTTTAAATTATAAAACATTTCATACTTTCGTTCTCTCACTGTCTGTCTGTCTATTCAAATAATGAGAGATTGAATGAGAAAAAGTGGCACTTATTTAGCGCCCGAAGGGATATAACTCGAGAGCAGTTTGTGAACCGTAACCGATGCTCATCATTGGCATCGACAAGGACTACAACACCGACAGTACCGACAACACCAACGAGAATAGCAATGAGAATATGAAAAAAAAAGTTTAATGAGTTCTTACACTACTCTATACTTTATCTCAAATGTGAGAACAAATAAAACTAAAAGTTTTTACCGCTCTTTTGAATATAATAAATATCGTTTAAAGTGAACAATAGTTATAGAAAATTCACTGTAACCGCAATATTAATTAGAAAATAAAAATATATTTACTATTTCTCAATAATATTTTTGTGTATTTTCAGAGCTATTGTTCGAAAGCGCACTTTCGGTCCAATGATTTCTGTACAGCCTTTCCTTTAATTTTCATTATAGTCTATACTTTTCTTCATTAATCCGGCTATGATTTACAAGCAAATCAAACTGACAGAGACAACAAAGGAAAAGTTGAATCATCTTTCTTAATAGTGTGAAGATAATAAATACTACACTGATTATTACTATTTTCATTTCACTTTCCGATTATTATATTATATTTTTATCTAATTATAAGTGAAAGCATTTTCTCACACAATAGACTGATGGTGTGCATGATGTGCAAGGTACAGACAAAGTCAATAGTGTGTGTGCAACTCTGAGTGATACCAGTTATCTTATTTTTGATTATTTTTCATCTCTTTCGAAGATTTTATATTAGTTTTGAATCAAATAAACTTTCAAGACAAGAGTTGAGTTCAGTCTAATTTTCTGAATAAATAATTAAACTTTTATTCAAAAATTATTTGATTTCAAACTGATATGAAATCATCGAAAGAGATAAGAAGTTATCAAAAATAAGATAACAGTTATCACTCAGAGTTGAACACACACTTTTGACTTTGTCTGTACTTGCAAGTAAGAAATGTATAGAGATAATAAATATGACCCTTTACAATTCTAACTAAATATTTATTATGTATTCAGAATACTAAACATAAAAATTCATAAATTTTAATGCTCTCACAAATAGAGAGCTTATTCGCACTGACAGTCTTCTTGAGTACATAATTAGAGGTCATTTAAATTTAGTTCTTTTCGGAAACAAAAACATATCTCATATTTTATGTGGAAGTTCTGAAAATCGTTTTCACACAAGTTTTTTATGATTTTTGTGTTGTGTTTTGCTTCTTAAGTATTCAAGATTTGCATTAAATATAAATTATTTGATATGTTGTGTGAATTGTGTGCGTTAAACAAAATCTCTGCTGGATTAGAAAGTTGATAACTATTGCTCTTATTTGATATTTATATTTTATTCACTGAAATGTTCAAATTGTTCGGTTTATAAAAAATGCAATTAATTTAATTGATATATCATACTGTATATGCCCAAGGTCTAACTCTAACCCTTACTTATAAGCAGAATAAGACAACTCTGCTCTATGCTTAAAGACATTCTCTTAGATTCTCTCTAACTGTAAGAGGACAGTTATGTACCGCTCAATTATGTTATAACCAAATGTAAAGTAATTTTAAATACTTTTAATTAAATGAATTCGTGTTTTGACTGATTAAACAATTTTCTAGAGTTTTATATGAATTGAATGAATAAATTAATTATTAATTAAATAATAAATATTATTTACAATTGGTATTAAATATAAGCCGATTGTGACCTCTGAATACACCCAACCCTTCGGTCACGACATATATATGTTTGATTGAAAATATGTATAGAATTCTGAAATATATTAATAGTATTTGAATGAATTCGCAAAATTATATGTCTTTTCTATTGACGGCAGAAATGAATAGATTTTTGAAATGATAACTAGTTTATAGCAAAACATCTATTATTATATGTTTTATAATTGTTGTCAGATATGATATATTGGTATCGATTATCGGTTAGGCGTATAAGTGTTCAACTAATCAGATAATTAAATGCTAACAAATTGTATGCATACTTAACGATACAATTTTCGATTCAAGTTAATTGTATTTTAAACTGTGATATTTCACAACCAGTAATAAATACCAGTACAAGTTTACCCCACAAAATAGATACTCTTTTTTAAATATTCATTTTGTTAATAAATTCTCGTATGATTTCATCAAAAAATGTTTAATAAATTCAATACAAAAATTGTCGATTAAAAGTAGGATTGAGTTTAGGAAGCTATATCCTCATCTTGTCTTATCTTGGTATACATAGATTTATCAATGAAGCGAATAATAATGTGTGAAATCTTTATTGAATAACGAGTACTATTGTCGACAAATATAGTAAAATCATTTCACGTGTGAATCAATCGCTATTATAAATGTTGTGAAAATTTTTTGCAAGAAATTCATTCATACTTCGCCTAAATATATGTAATTCAATGAATTTGTGTTCACATCTGTGTCATCTCATGAATGTTATTATTATTTCAAAAATAAACTCTTCAGACAATTATATTTTGATCGCATGTTCTTTAACACAATTTCTTAGATTCTTCAAATAAAAAGCACCCATTCATAAGACTGGCAAAAAAGTAAGCATTAATTCTCGTGAAAATATCATACAATAAAAAAGGTTTTTTCAATCACTTGAATTCTGCAAAATTTTCTCTTAAAAAAGAGAGAGAAATATATTTTTTATATTTTGTTATTTATATGTTTCCAATAAAACAGTATTTATAGTAAGGCTTTCAGGAATAACACGAAACTAAGAATCTGTGACCCGTTTATAGTGAAGAGTAGAGAACAAACATTTCTTTCATTTTTTATATTATTTTATAGAATACTCATTGGAGTCTAATTGGCGTCAAAATAACCAAATCTCTCATTGGACAAGTAGTACACTATACCTCTATCATTGTAACTGACTCGGTTCAAATATAAATTTAGATAGAATTAATGTTATACCCTGTTATAGCATTGATCAAGTTGGAATTATCTATTTTTAAACTTATTCAATAGTTGGCAATACTTTGCGATACTTTTTACTCAAATTCTACGGATGTTATGCATTGATGAATAATTCCTTTAAAATTGTGATTGGCTAGAATTGCGGTTAATTAACCTGTGTCAAAACATTGGCTGAAAATAAGTTCTGTGAAACTGTAGATAAGAATACAAAAAAAATAATTGATTGATAAAAATCAAAAGTATTTTCAGTTTTTCTTATCTAAAAAATGTTTGTTATTTTGATATTTCACTCGAAAATAAAGCTGAGATAAGACAAAGAGACACATAAATTAAGATTAAAAAGTTTGAGAGAGAGAGAAACAATTTTCTCAATGAAAGTCAGTGTGAGAAATGTGAAATTCATGCGCCAATAAATACATTTAAATACACTATTTTATGAATAGTCTTCAGACATAATATTTAATTGTCTTTTCTGTGGAATACTCTCAGCAATACTAATGATGAGAACAAAACAAAAGTTACTTTTTCTGCACTTTTAAAAAAGTAAAAGTCGAGTCATTTTGTCTCAATTATACTGAAAGGATAAAAGTACCAGAAATACATTCATTAGTTTTTGGGTTCTCAGTTGATGTTGTCTACTGTAGTATTTTAATACCAATGTAAGTTTTAAACTCCATTTGGAATTGTTGATTGAATAGTTTAGTCAAGTGGTAGTTCAATATTTCACTCCATTCACTTGATATTTATGTTATTAATAATTTATAAATACAGGTATTTACTAAAGGTACCTTGGTCTGAATGATGTGTAAGGCCAGTATAGAAGAGGGACATATACTGTATGACTTGGTCACCTTCCGCAACTCTGCATTGATTCAGACTTTTTTAGATAACGAGACAAATGTTTTACTCGGCTTAACAGCAATTCAAAGATTACAATAATTAGAGTCTCGGAGAGAGAAAACTCAGGAATATTTCAGAAGTGAACTGAAATTCAAGTTAACATTTGGGAAGAGAGGATACAAAGGAATAGGTTTTGTGAAAGAAAATTATTCTTTTGAAAAATATAACAATTGTCTGATCCGATCAAAAACAGTTCCCATTCTCTGAATTCAGTTTAAAAGTTTTGATTATATAAAAAATTACTTTACTTTCACTCTATTCTTATCATTCATTCACTTTATTCTCTACTCATATCAAACTATTTTATCTTTCATTCTCTTCTCTATCATTCGCTTTGTATTAATACATGAAAAATCTCATTCACCTGAAGTACTGGCAGTCATACCTCTCCCTCTGCTATCACTAAGCATTAAAACGAGTCAATCCATTATCCAATTGTTTCACTTCCCACGGATATTGTAGCCCAACTGAAATATTCCCACATTTTAATCATCAGACCCATAGTTAGACTTGAATTGTGTCTGAATTACAGCCAAACATATTAACAATATATTAAACTTTTAGTTGACTTTCAAAATAAATTAATAGAAAATTCACACAATTATTAAAATTATAATTATTGTCTGAAATACTGAAATAGGGATACAATTCATTAGAGTCGACGCATAGGTTATATAATCGTTAGCATTGAAAATGTTTTAATTGAATTTATCATTTGTTTTGACTGTATTAACAGATATACTCATTTTGAACCTCACTTTCGTATCCGTTTTCACAGCGTGTCATCACTTCAATGAATATATCATATTTTGATTCATCAATTTAGGCACAGCTCAATTCTCATAGAAGTGAGCAAAATATGAGCTTAACATAAAATTATAATAAATTCATTTGTACTGTCTTACTTGAAGTTTCTATTCGTCTTGTGTTCATATGCATCCCGGTTCAATTTATGTGGACCACCAATGATATTAAACTAATTGAATCGATTGTATCTATAAATAAAATGAAAGAAAAAATATTGATTAGTCAGAGAATAGGCTGTGAATGTGTTTATTGAACTAAAAGAGAAATATTTTGTTCACATTTGAGAATTGAATGAATTGATTGAATGAAATTAAAAGTTTTTTCTTAATTTTCAATTCACATAATTCTGACTTATTTTGATTGAAACGTCAACTCTCTAAAAAGTTAATTGATTTAATGCGGAAAAGTTTGATTGGTAACATTCTCATTACGAGTAATAATAAGAATTACTTTGGATTTCAAACATTTCAAAAGATTTTTCACTTTTTTAATACGATTTCTAATCAAATATCTATAAGAATTTCGATTTTATGAGAATAATAATTGTTATTATTATTGAAAATAATATATAAATTATGAGAAAATTACATATTTTTGGTAAACATCAAAATAATAGTCACACGAAATGAATATTTGACAAATGGGAACATGTGAACTTGGTCATTATCAAATATAGACATATTCATGCATTGATAAGTTTGTTTGAAATAATTGAAAAAATAGTATATATTAATAGAATTTTAAATTACAAAAATAGTCAAAACATAAGCTAAGTTTGGGATTTTCAAAATTATTCAATTCATCTGCTTGACAATGTAGCAAGGTTAATGCGGGGCAATTATTATGTCTATTGTATAGAAACAATTATTGTTTTATTCGATACTTAAATCTTTAATATTTGCTTTTTAATTGTCTGACTACAAGGTGATCTGGCTAATAATATGAAATTGATGAAAAATCGATAATAACAAAACAAAGAATACTGTACAAGTGTACAAGGTCTTATCGATTTTAAGTGCTCTTTTATAATCGACTAATTTATGCGAAAATATTTGACAATAATTTATCGCAAACTAATAAATTAAATAATCAAATATGCTTGATCACTTCTAGTTTGGAAAATTGTGAATTAACCATAACTTCCGTAACCACAGAATTTCAGATTAAAATTGAATAAGACTTGACTTTTCAGATATAATACTTTAAAAATCATCATTCCGTTAGACCGAACAGATATTTAGGTTAGAATAGCGTAAGATATTTGAAATGATTTCATATCCATAGACAACATAGCAATCAATTTAATATTGTCAGAGATGTCACACGTCGTCAACTGACTTATTATTTATATAAGTTTTCCCTACATTTGCACCAAAATTATAGCCTTTATTGTGAACTCTGATATAAAAAACTAATTACACATTTATTGTTCTAAATTAACCCAAAAAAACAAGTGTTCAATAATTTTTTCACACTTTAGTTCTTCAAACTTTAGGTCCATTTATTGCAATATTCAAACTTGAAGTTCAAATCCCAAAAAAAATGCAAAACATATTTGAAGACAACTAAACCGTTGACGACATTTAAGTTGAGAAAAAAGGGATAAAATTCAACAAAAATAAGGAAAACTCAGTCAAATATAAGGAAGTGTATTATTTTTGGGCAAATATCCCGCAATAGTAAAAAGTTATAAAAATTTAGTACTTTTTTAATACTTTAGTTTAGAAGACAAATGTAATCTATTTTGGATAAAAACAATTCACAAAACAATTCAAATTGTGTTCATTGTATGGAAAATATAGTCAAAAATTATTGTTGAATAAGAAAAAGTCAATTAAAACAACTTTTATGGTATTGACAATGAAATGCTTTTCTGTTATTTATTGGACAAAAGCCAATACAACCAAAATAATAGCTTTACTATTAAATCGATAAATTGATTATTCAATCCGTAATAAAAGGATAATTTCCTGATTTCTTATCTAAAATCTAGCTTGCACTCAAATGAATGAATGAAATGACCCTGCCCTTTTTAACCCCATTGTCTATTCAACATTAAATTTAAATACATTTGACTCATCCAGACTAAAAATTGTGTCATTTAAAAATAGAATTGTATTAATATTTCATTTGCGAGATATCCAAGGACAGTGTACAGTACTTTTTTGAATGATTTAACTTCTGTCTGGATTGTAAAATGTGACCATGCATAGATTGGTCAATAGCTTGATATAAAAAGATAATTTGGATGAAAATAGTGTAGGAATGAGTGAGTATTAAACAAATGAGTTTTTTCACTGTTTCCTGAATTTTTTGATGAAACCTAATATTTAATTAGTATAATAGGAATATATCCATCACATATCCAGGACCTACATCGAACATCATGTCTGAACTAAATTTACCTCATGTCAAATATGTTTGAATATTAATGAAAGCAATTGAATACAAATTAAAATAAAAATATTTATGCAAAACATGAATTTGTATAATAGATATTCATTGGAAATGGATTTTCATCTAAAACTGATGAGAAAATTACGGTTTTGTAAGTTTGAATGAAAACACATATTGAAAGGCAAACAATAAAATAAAATTGATCTCAATTTTAAACAAATAAAACGATTGTTTAATGATTGTCACGATTTTCACTAAAAAATTCTGATATTATTTAACAATAAATTAAAGATAAAATTTGTATTTAATATTCAAAACCATAATTTTGACTGATTTTCTATTTAATTAGATTTAGTTCACAGACTATTGTCTAAAATAAATCAAAATATAAAACATAATAAATGGCAAAAATGATGCAAAGATGCGGTAACTCTGCTAAGGCTTAAGTACTGCACAACAGAATAAAATCTGTGTTTAAAATCAAACCATTTATTCATTCTTTGTATGAAAGTTAAGCAAAAGTTTTCGATAATAATATATTTTTGATTTGAAATCATAGGTCAGATAATGTAAGAAAAAATTGTTCATCACTTATAATAAGGCATAGTATGTGCACTCGTATGCAACCAAACAGTTAACCAGTTTTTCTCATATTTGGCAAACAATCGAATCATAATAAGAGAGAATTTAAAGTGAATTTTCATTACTATTCTATCGGAAGTGAATTCACATCAAAATAATAATATATTTATTGTCTTTCCATTCGTTGGATTCTCTGCTGTAATGCTATACAAAAGTAATAGAGAGTTGAAAAACATTTTTTAGAATTCATTTGAAAAATCCAATCCATTGTACGCTTGCCTTAACATTATTACTGCCTTTTTTGTTATTCTCTATTAAACACTTCTATTGTTTTCTCATTTTTGTTTTGGCCCGACATCTGATTCCGGGAAGAGAGTGACACTCACTGAGAGACTCAATGAATGTCAAATAGATTAACGTTTTTATTGAAAGCTATTTTTCTGACCAAATAATGACAGAATATTCCAAATATTTTATGTAAAAAATTGTATTCAAATTAGAGTCAATAAAGATTACATTAGAGTCGAGTGAATAAACTAAAATTAAAATTATATTCAGTGTAAATGACTTTTTAATCGAGAATTCAAAAATGTTCAGCAATTTTTCAAATGACTTAATTTATAAACTGTTTTATAAATAAATTCAGTTAATTCGCATCCATTACTGTATAACTCAAATATCATTTGATTGGATATATTTAGCAGCGAATAATTGAATTGTTGTTTATATAACAATAAATATGAGTCTATTTACTCACTTATAAACTTTGTCGAAGCAATAATTGAAGTAATGAAACCATGAAGCATCTCAATTATGTAAATTGTCTTGCTAATTTTATTCTTATATCCGTAAGAAGAGATGTTATTTTTTATTCTTTTCTGTTCAGTTCGTTTGTATTCTAAGCCTTTCAGTCACTAATGAGAGCCGAATGTGATTTATTGATAATAAGGAAATAATAATAAGAAAATGATTGCATTTATGGTTAAGTAAAACAAATATTTCGATCCATTCTTCACGATATCGTCAAAAAATAAAGTAATATTCAAATATTTATCGCACGAATTGAGGATATATTTAGCGTTTGATGGAGCATATGATAAATGGGCATGATAGTTGGTAACTCAACATGCTCTTTTTAGACATTCTATTCTTATTAAATCTTTATTTTGTTTTACATAACGGCAATACGAGTGCAACGAATATAAACTATTTAATGATTCAGTAAAGACAATGTGATTGTATTCAATGCATTAATTGATACCAAAAAAATACCGCAAAATATAAAATGAATAGCAATTGTGTGAAACACATGAGAAGACAATTTAAGGTTAACTGAACTCTTTAATTGGTTTTGACAAATGCAGTCAAACATTGTCTTGTTTTCACTCAGTTTATAGTTTGTGCTGCACTTGACTTTGATGACAGATCAGATTAGATATGTTCTTGCTTATTTTAGTGGTCAAATTCTTAGATTGATCAAGTTAGCATATAGTAATTTTACTTTTTTACATAATTGTTATATAAAAGTGAATACACTTTCGAAAAAATATTGCTTTTTCTTCATTTTATTACTTGAATAGAAATTGACAAGCAAAGGTAGTTTGTGGTAACCCGGCGATTGGGTTTTAACCTCTTTTGATCGAAAGTACTCCTCAAATGATGA
>JAQIWA010003033.1:0-11450 GCA_034693305.1 Eueremaeus valkanovi | reverse complement strand
TGTTCAAAACAAGTCATTACAAGTCATAGTGTTTTATGAAACAGAATTCAATCGCTATTACAATAAATATTAGTTTAATTATTGAATGATTTATAATCAAATTGTGTCGAATAAAAAATGGGGAAAACACGCAAATCATATACAGCTAAACGTAAACTAGAAATCATTAATTTGGCCGAAAAGGTGGGCAATCGAGAGGCCGGACGTAACAATGATATCGATGAATCAGTGGTCAGATCTTGGAGGAGATCCAAACAAGTGTTCAAAACAATGAATAGAAAGCGAAGAGCTCTGCGAACAGGCATACCATTGTGGCCACAATTAGAGGCCAAAGTGAAGAAATGGGTCCCAAATGAACGGGAAAACCGCCGAAAAGTGAGCTATTTAGCGATTATATTAAAGGCGAGGCAATTGGCAAATGAGGACAAAATTTCTGATTTTAAAGGGACTATCGGTTGTATAAATATATTTTCAGAATTTAATGATTTTTTATCAGATAATGCGCACCCGGCGTATAGTACGCACCCATTAATTGTTCACAAAAATCACTTTTTTCATCAGATAATCCGCGGATTATTGGACGATAAACAGGGTATCTCATGTAACTTAGAAGTTTTGTTGAAACTTGTTTTTATCCCTGGTCAATTTCCTTTTAATTTTTTCCAGAAAATTTTTGCATGATTCTGCATCATTTTTCCATTGTAATTCATGGTTTAAATTTCATCTAATTCTGAACGAAAAAATTCAAACCAGGCCAACTCCTTTCTTATCAAATGAAAAATAATCAACGAATTGAACCAAATTATTGACAAATGAGTGAATTTTGAGTGCAGTTGATCTGAAATGTGAATCTATGTTATAATGCTTTTAATAAATTGTATCGAAAGTAATATCAACTCAAGCGATGAATTAATACCAGTTTTATTGACTTTCCATAAAAAAATATTCATTTTGTTTAAATTTTTTTTCAGAATTTGATTTCTTTAAATTAAGTTAAGATCGAAATCAGAGACAACCGGAATATGAGGCGCAAAAAGAAGTTACAGAAAAAAAAAGTTGAATAAAAATAAAGTATTTCACATAAATTACTTTTAATACTCTGTGAATTAGTTGATAAGAAGAAAAATAATAAATAAAAATTCAAAATCAACTTTAAAAATGAGCCCTAACTCTGATATGCATTAAAACTTAACAAAGAGTTAGCAGAGGAAGAAAAAACTCGTTTAAAAAAAGTTTTTTTTTTGTAATATTTTTCATTTGAATTACTCTTTCACTTATGAAATAGTAAAATAGTGAAGCATTAATTCAAGCATTGAGTGCACAGACCCTGTGCTGGTAATGGAGTGATGAGAAATTATTACAGTATAAGAGCCCAACGAATGCAGACTTTTTTTTATAGCAAACAAATTAAAAGTTTTAGAGATAAGGCCTGAAAAGAAAGTTTAGGAGCGGATGAAGATTATTAGAGTTGTCGACTCGACTGACTCTTTGCCTCCGGTCATAACATGTTGGGGAAAGGCGTTACTTAAATAGGAAAGTTGAGTATTTGGTTAAAACTATTAGCTTTGTTTAGTCCACTCATATGAATGACTTATTATATTGAATAGAAATATAATTAAAAAACTATTCAATATTTGCTATATTTTTAGTAGTTATTAGATTTTAAAAGTCTCGTTAGTATTGATATAATTATTACCCTGATAATTAGCTATTAATAGAATAGCCGAAAGAGAAAACCAAGATTTGTTTTGTGTGGGATTTGAAAATAGATAAAAATGGCTCTGAGCTGATGTTTGCAGAAGTTTGAAACTACTTTCGTTCGCATATATTGTTTGCAATGAATTTCTATTTATTTCTTAAATTCGTTATTGTTTTCAATGGCTTTGCATTGTGTGCCTCACAATGGATGCATTCAATGACTTTAGATCCGCACAATAAATATCACCTGAAGTGGTATTTCTATGACCACAAACAGCAGATCACTTTCAATGTTGTGGTCGAGACCAGAGGTTGGGTCGGTTTCGGGATTTCTCCGAACGGCGCTATGACTGGCAGTGATCTGGTTATCGGTTGGATAGACACCAATGGGTTGACTCACTTTCACGTATGTTTCGCTCCATTATTATTGATTAGCGATAATTAACTCATAATTATTACCTGAAAAAAGTTTTCTTCAAACTTTTCAATCAATTTTATGAATCAAATAATTACTATTAAAACCAAATTATTTGGCCTTAAAATCACAAAAAATTAATTGAAAAATAAATAATTTAATTTATTTTTATGTTGTTTTAAATCATATTTTGAGCTAGGTTTATTATGAACTGAATCATACACTTCGTTAAACATTAGAACTGTTGCTGAAGTTTACAAAAAAATATTTAAAATAAGAACAAAATATCAATAGATTATCAAAAATATTAATACAATTTATTTACTCAAACTTTTATAACTCTTTTAATGTAAACTTTATTTTTCTGAAAATCTAAATTGACCCGGTATACTGAACTGATATACTCTGTACTTCAATAGAAAAATACATCCCTAGAATCTATTTATTTACATGTTTTTACCAGGCTTTACTTCTGTCGAAAATCAGCCAGGCAAAAGCCTTTTTCTAAATATAATTATTTCTACTTTTGATGATAATTATTATGAGATTATAATATAATTGGATAAAAGCTATTATATATGATTTGAAAATTAAAAGTTATCGCATAAATCACAAGAATATATCCTTTCATTAATTTAATGGTTAACTGAGTCTTATCTGATGTGAAAGTGTTTTGTCTCTCAAGAAAGTGATTAATTATATCTCATTTTCTTTATAACCAAAATCTTTAGTGATTTTATTAATTGGAAAAAAGTCTTAAAATTTGATTTTAGGACCGATTCGCTGAAGAAGAAGAGTTGCCGACAATAGACGACTCACAGGACTGGCATTTACTGAAGTCGGGCCAAAACAATAGTCACGTTTGGTTTACATTTACTCGCGTTTATTATACGTGCGATACGGAAATGGATTTACACATAACTAGTGATATAACGAAACTGATCTGGGCCTACAACGATGATAAACCTTCTTCGCCCAACGCTATGCCTCAGCACAAGGCTATGAATAGAGGCACCAGAAGTGTTCATTTGCTGAGTATACCCAGACATAACTTCAATAACAAGAATAATGAGAACGTAGAGGAATGGGACATAACGTCAAACAATTTGCTTATACCCAACAATTCTGACACAACCTATTGGTGCAAAATAGTGATCGCGCCCTTCAAGTCCAAAGTTCATGTCATTCGGGTATTACTAAAGAGTTTTGGTTTAAACACAATATTAAGTGATAATAAAATTGTATTTGAATTGATTGGACAGATTGAGCCCATTATATCTCCGCAATCCAATGCCCCCTTCGTTCACCATATGGTTCTCTACCGTTGTCTTCATCCAAACGCTTCACATATGGAACAGTATGCCAGTCATAGCGGGGCTAATTGTGTCGACTTCGCTAATATGCCCTACGATTTCATTTATTGCCAATCAGTTTATATGGTATTCAAACAAATATTATTTGAAAGTTATTTTATGTGATATTTATACGAATCGATTCATAGGTGTGGGCGACGGGAGGCCATGCGTTCAATTTGCCCGAAAACGTGGGAATGCCTATCGCCGAAGACCACGAAACCACTTATTTCTTATTTGAGATCCATTACGACAATCCAGAACTGATTAGTGGTAAACAGGACTCATCCGGATTACGACTCTTCTACACGAGACGTGTCCGTCCGTACGACGCAGACACGGCTACGATGGGCTCTGTGGCCGACTATCGACTGCTGATACCACCTAAACAGGAATCGGTGACAATTGCCGGTCATTGCCATCCAAACTGTTTCAGTCATAAGATGCCTCCGACGGGTCTGAATGTGATCGCGAGTCTACCGCACGGACACAAACACGGTATTCAATAATCAGATTAATATTGTTTATGATTCACTCAAACCATATATTGGACTGCAATACTGTATACTCCCTCCCAGTGCGCAAAATACTGGTTCGACACTTCAGAGATGGGACTGAATTAGAGCCGATCGCAGAGGAAAACAATTATGATTTCAATTTCCAAGACTTTCAACGATCTCCAGACCAGTGCATGATTCTGCCCAATGACCAAATCACTGTCGAATGCACTTATAATACGCTAAACAGAGACAAACCCTTATTTGTATGCATTGATTGAATACGAAATAAATTTCTAAAATTAATGAATTTGTACTCTTAAGGGCGGGCTCTCCACCAAAGAGGAAATGTGTTTGGTTTTCATTATCTATTATCCAAAAATGAAGTCAACCAGGAATTGCTTGAGTGGTCTGACACCACAAACAGTTATGACAGTTTCAGATGTGGCAGAAGTCAAACGGTTTGTATAAAATATATTAATTTTACAATAAATTAAATGAATTGTAAGTTTGCTTATTCTTGATCTCCAGTATTGATGACAACGATATGAATCCATTGATTGTTATTCCGACTAATTATGCGAACCATAGACTCTCTACTTATGTACAGAACAAGAGTTTTTGGGACCAGAATGTGATGAGTGCTTCCCAGCAGTTGATTAGATTTGCGCCACAAAAGGCACAGTGCTATTGGAAGAAAATCGAGGGCTTGGAGGGAATGGACGAAATTGAAAGCCTCGTTAGTTATCCCAAGATTTTAAATGAATATAAAGAGCCGACAAAACAATGTCAGACTTTAGTTATGAATAGTTGTTATAATTGTAATCAAATTTCATTAATTTCTTTATTTATGATAATTGTTGTTCGCATTTGTCAATTGTCTTAACTCTTATACGAATTTATTTATTATTTAATTTATTCTCGTTTTTCTACTTAACAACAAATCAAGTAATGAGTGATAATTCGATGAAGTGATTGAGTGATTGACTATTAGTATCAAAGTTTTAATACCTCTTATACTGTATATGTCTTCTATTTTTTTTAACCTCTTTATATAATTTTATAATTGAGAGCTCAATATTCTAATCTGAATGCATGCCAATTAAGTTTGAATTTTTGTAAAAAAAATATCCGATTTTAATAAAACTATTGATTTTTTACCAAATATTTATGAATTATAAATTTTGAATTAAATTTAATTATTTTTCAACTTATTGTCACACAATTTATAGCAGACTTTTCAGATTAATTACTTTTATTTAGCATATATTGATCTAAGAAATGATTTATCATGTTGATTATTGCCAGGATCAATTCACAAGTTTGTTGAAAATGAAAGAGTAATTAATTTTGAATTGAAAACAAACAAATTTAAAGTTAATTATATTTAGAGGCAAAGGACTGACTTGTGATACATGTAATGATTTGATGCAAAGAATCTATTTTAAGAATATCCAAAGGAGTGGTTCTGTCAGTGATGTCATCCGTTTATTTCAAAATATGGACTTAAGCTAAACAGTTGTCGAAAGACTTATTCTTTTATTATTTATTTTTCATTATGTAATTCGCTTTAATTCTACGCAAAACACAATTAATATCTAAAACTTAGCCAAAGAATGTGGTCTTCACCTCAATCGGCGACACAGATGTCATCGATGAGAATGTCATCGAATCATCAAATAAGACCGAAACCACAGCAGGTATTCAATTATAATTATAACTCTTATCTATCCTTATTCATGTCGTTCACATTTTTTGATACATTATTTTTATCCAATTTTCTGAAATATAATTATTATTAACTGAAAATATATGTAGTTTTTAAAGATTTATTGAGAATTCACTTTGACTGCATTTATGAAAAATCCCAAATTATATAAAGAATATTCATTTAAAGGTTATATACAAATACGTAAAGCCCTCTCAGCCTATATATCGTCCGCCGTCTGCAAGAGTTGGCTTCACTCGAAACGAATCGCCAGAATCTCATTCCTCTTCTACGACATCGACCTCTCAGTCAAACAACGAATCGAATAATATAACAAAATCGAGTAATTTTGGAAATCTATCCAATGGTTGGTTTCATACAATCCATTCATTTAAGTCTGAAGAGTAGTGTTTTTCAATGCATTTATAACTGATTACAGTTTCACAGCCACTGAAGAGTGCTTTGAAGCGATCGAAATCATTTGGTTGTAAAGAAATAAACAATAATAACAACGAATCGATCGGACACTTGATGTCAATTGAGGGCATTTCGTGGGAAAGCGTGACATTAGTTCGTCGGGCGATTGAAAAGACCAATTCGCTAACAATGAACCAATTGATGCAAATCGTGCGCATTCTCTGCAATAAAGCTCTCGAAAAGTCCTGTTATTCGCACGCATTGGCTATAATTTGCTTAACTATTAATGAAAAACAATGTGAAAATCGCAATCATTTATTCATTGAATCACTTCTTAATTGTCTTCGCGAGTGGTTTAGTGAAAGAGATAAGCTTAGGCTCACTTCTGGAGGTGCGCGCCGTTGGACCGCTTATGTGAGCTTCATATGCGAACTCTATCTGAACCTAAAGACAGGAACGACAGGACATCGAAACACGAAAACCCATTTCTATGAAGAAGACAACGATTTTGATTACGAATACGATTTCGATCCGAATAGAGCCCAACGAAACAAATCAACGACTAATTTGATTGTCAAACAACGCAAACAGTTCTCAATTCTACTCTTAGACTCATTGCAAGCGATTCTTATGAACCAGAATTCAACGCCAACAGAGATTGAATGCCTTCAATCGGTTCTCCGTTCTTGTGGTCAGACATTTAAGACAATTATTGCTTTCATTTATTCAATATTTCTATATATTCTGACAACAGTTACTCCGACTGTATATCCAAGCAATTAAACTAAATTTTAAACTCATTTTTAGGCAAATATCTGGAGGAAGACAATGGATCGCGAATGAAGACTTTGATGACTATGATCAGGGAAGTATTTCTCAGTTCTTCCTCATCTAATCACATGAATTGTCAGAAACTATACTTAGAAATGATTGAGTTGTCTGCCAGCGGTTGGAACTTCAATCAGTCACAACTCATATACTATTTTCCTTACACTAAACTCGATAACTGATTCATTGATTTGGTTTTTGACTCAACCTTTCACACGATCCGAACCAATTTTGAATTTGCGACTCATATCCGAACGAAATTTGATTATATAATATCCGAAACGAAAATAATTTTAATTATAAATTATATAATCTTTAGTTATGTTTGCATTTAAAACATAATCTCAATTAACATGTCTTTTAAGGTATTAGTTATACCTTAGGATTGAACTAATAATTCAGACAAATATTAATTAATAATATTTAGTCATTTCTCTAATTTATTGCCGAATATTACTATAATATTATGACTAAAAATCGATTAGTAATGAAAAGCAAATAAATGTTATTTTTTAAATACGATTTTCAAATAAGAATTAAATGATTTCTGAAAATGATTTCAAAGAATTAAACTGTAATTGATTTGAACGACGAAAACTAACGACACGAATAAATATAATTAATGTGATAATCGCTATCAATATATTATTTCATTTTAATTCTTACGGTTATTATACATGTATATAATTAAATTCAGATTTCATATCAAATACAGTCATTAAAGTCGAAAATTCTAACCTTTTTTTAATAAGGATTATAAAGAGTCTAGACGATTTTAATTACCAGTAATATTCAATTTTTAACCCATTTATGCTCTTCTATTCATTTATAGTCTATTAAAAAAAACTAACCTGATCAGGCATATGTTTCTACTTCACAAATCATTATCTGTCCAAATCAGAGAAGTGTATGTGTATAACTCAAATTAGCTAGATTCAGTTGGGTTCGTTAAGCCCCCCCCCCCTAGGTAAAGGGAATAGTGACAAGTAAATTAAATAGTGTGCCGGCTCTATTTCTATACAGTTTGAATTAATGATTGTGTATTAATATAACAAAAATAATGCATTGTTTTTGCTATTTATGTCAAACTTTTCACAACTGAATTCAATCTCGTTTTTCATGCAGTTGTGTTGCAACGCAAACATTATTTTCAAGCAAAAGGTTATTGTTCTTCAAGTCGACTAAAGAGAGTAACCATTAGATAAGGGATCAGACATTAAAAGTCTGCAAAATATGGATCAAATGTTATTTTATCTATAATTAAAAAAAAGTTAAAAATATTTCATTTGACTAATATTTATATTTAAAAAGTAATCCACACAAGTTTTGATGAAGTTTTTATTCATAAAAATTTTCTAAAATTAAAAGTAAATTAATTTGTTTTCAAAAAATATTTACAAAAAATGAATTTTAAAAAATGAAATCGATTTACAAAATATACAAAAGAATTAAGTATTGAATCAAAACCTTTCCATCATTTCGAGAACGACTGGGAAAACACTTAAAGGCTTTTTAGTTTTACTATCAATTTGTGGCAAATCTTTTGTAACTTTTTGACAATTCTGTGAATCCCAGAGCAAGTCATTGCCACAGAACAGGTCAAACACTTCACCCGAAAAGCCACGAATGGCTTCTTTCATGTATTCCTTTGATTTGTAGTCACAGAGACTTTCGCTATCGATAGCACGGGTCGAACATTGGGTGCTTTTGCTTAGAAAACTATCCAAACATTTGGTTAACAAAATATAGTCACGAAAATGAATGAAAAAATTGTTTCTAATTACCAACAACTCAGTTGAATCCAGTCTTCTTTCTCGGCCTTTAATATTCTCATTGTGTCTGTAATCGCATCGCTATTACACGAATCGATTGCACTTTTAGTTGCGTTAACACACACTTTGTGTTCTAAATATTCTTTGTGTTTGAATCAAAATTTATTCATTAATTAAGTTATTTTCAACTCATTTCGCCATAAATTAACTTTTAATTAATAATTACTTTTGATTCCGGAGTGATTGCACCGCTTTCTGAGCTGTTGTGTGGGTCCGGCCAGCAGTAGGTTTACATATTGTCGTGAAAATGGTTTTACACACGAATTGCTATACGATCTGATACATAGCTCAGCTTCTTTGGTTGAGCTAGGGTATAAACAAGTCAAAAGCACTCCATCAGAATTTAATTTTACAATCTCTTCTAGCTTGTATATCACTTTTATTTTGCAGCAAGATTATTTTTAAAATTAGCCTAATTCGTGCTGGACTAGTTTAAAGATTCATTTGAAATATGGAAATTCATTTGGAGAGGGGTTCATTCGATCATTTGGATGTGGGTAATGAGAAAATTATACAAGGTTGACTTACTTGCAGAATTTATGCGCGTCGTCAACACTTCTGGACACTCTGTAATCGGGATTACCGTAGATGTAGAGCACTTGAGCACATCTGTCGACTTTCCGCAGATCGCACTTGTCTTTGGTGGACATACCCTGGGCTAAGCCTATCAGTGCAAATGCTACGCAACACCAAAACATTTTTTCATATGTATGTCCACCAAAACCAAAGTTGACTACAGTTTCTAAAACTGAAATCGTTTTTCTTTAATATTATTTATTTATATTCGCAAAAAACAAACTAAACATTAAGTGAACTGAAAATCTGAAGAACTAATTGAAAATTCAGACCAAAATAAAACACTCTATTCTTGAAATCCTTTTGCTTTTTATAAAACCGGCATTTCTGGTATCCAATCACACATTTCTAAAAATGAAACTATACTTAAAAATATAATGTTTTTATAATAGCTGTGAAAGTGGCGGAAATCGCAGCCAAACTTATATTTAGAACTTTAGAAAGTTTTATAATTTTCACTTTTATATTAACAAAACAAATAAATAAAAGTATAAATAAATTAACAGAAATTTTATTTAATAGTTTATAAATAAAGAGAAAAAGAATTTAAATTAAATTAAAAACAAAATATTATTGAAAATTATTTGATTTGAAAATATAGATTTCATATAATTAGTATTAAAAGTTAAATAAAGTAAAAAATAGATTCTTATTTAAAAATACAATTACCAGGTTGATTTTGCTATACAAACAATTCCTGATTACCCATTCAAAATTATCCAGATTCTTATGATTCTGAATAACATAATTATTTAGTTTTGTATTTATTCATAATTTCTAAAAATAATTAAATTCTGAAAATAAGTTTTCTTTAGCTTTCGTTTCAAATATAAATGGATTTTAGAAATAGTATATAATATTAGGATTAGATTTATTTGATAGCTCTGTGAACATAAGGTTCCGTCACTGTATGCCAGCGTGAATTAGGTGACTGGAAGAAGCGAAAGTGTGGATTGGGATCAATTATTTAATCAATTTTGTTTAATACTTGTGTGAAGCCGACAATGACCTACAAAAATAGATTTTCGCAATACATGGGCTCTAATAATATGTGTTTCTTACGACTAAACTAGTCTTGTTATATGTGTTATTCCTTACGCTCAGTGTATTTGCTTTCTAAACGTGTATTTGTTTTTACGATAACTTCTTTTTTTGTCGGATTTGTTAACTATTATTAGTAGAGAGAGTGAAGATTAAAATCTGTATAGAATTCTGTTAACAAACCAAAAGTTGAATGACTTTTAAATCTAATTTATTTTTGTTCCACATTTAGAAACTATTTATTATTATTTAATTTAAAACATATTTTTCGCCTCATCTGAATTCAATTTTGACGCTGATATTTATTTTGAGAAATCCTTTCGGTTTTAAAACAGAATAAGATTTTTAAAAATTATTTAAATTATTATTTTTCATTAAATCAGTTAAATATTAGAATTTTATATTACCAATGATGGAGGGGTACATTTATAGAAAATTAATACCCGGCAAAAAATTGGGAAAAGCTTTCTTTTATAAATGCAACTGTCTTGAACATTTATTTTGAATTCAGTTAAGAAATCATAATTTTTAGAATTATTGGCAAACTTTATGCTAGATTAATAATAATTTAGTTGAACTAGTTCTATTTTCAAAAAAGTTATTTTTTATAAACAAATCATATAATAAGAAACGTAAAATTTTGTAGTCTGGTCACCCTCGTCACCGCTTATAAACATGTTCATTTTGTTTTTATCAATTTTGTTCAGATATCCTGCGATTTTCAAATTCTATCTAAAATAGAATATCTGAAGCACCTTGCCCGCTTAAGAGAACTAGGTTAAACTTTTTTATTGAAATTTCACTATAAAATGGGTGAAACTCAAAATCAATACATTGAACATTAAAAAAGGTTAGACAACCCGGACGCATTTCTTACATACAGTATGAGTCAGCTCTGGCGCAACAATTGAATCTTAAACCCCTCCAAAACTACAGGGGGCACAATAGTGAAGTCGGTCTTATTTGAAAGAGGTATAGTTGGGGTTTGATAAAAAATATATTTGAAAAGTTTCCTTGCACAATTCAAAGCGCTACATTCGAAAATGCTGAAATATTGACTTTTCTATTAAGAAAATGGTAAAAATT
>JAQIWA010003032.1:0-11450 GCA_034693305.1 Eueremaeus valkanovi | reverse complement strand
CGACCTTGGGCATCCCTATCCTTCAGAATAGCAGTGCTTTTGAATGCATTGAAACAATAAATTCTATTCAGATCTCAATTATTCTGATTTCGGGTTAATATCGATATTAATATTTAGATTAATCCGAAAGAAAACAATGTTTTGTTAACAGAATTTATTGAATCGATTGATAAGAGATTCTGTGATTTTGGAGAATATTTTATATAATATAGGATTGAAATAAAAATATTGATTATTGAAACAAAGGAAACAATTTGTTGGATACGAACCATACGAATGATTATTAACGTAATTAAAAAATTGATCTCCAATTGATTGGACTAAAGATTTGCCACAAATAGTTCAAATGGATAGTCAGAAATGTACGGAATACTGGAGTCAGCCATAGATTAATTAGTTATATTCGTTAGACTATTAATACAATTAATTGTTTGATTGTTATGGCTATCACTCTAACTATAACTATAACTATAATAGTCTTATATTGTATTAATAGTAGTCTTCTATAGACTATACTGTATAGTAGTTATCATTGATTCAGTAGTGCCTTAACAATGATGGTTGAGGTTTGGGTTCATCACAATTGAATCGATACATTCAATAGTGTTCCTCAGCTCAAGACTAGAGCCATTGAGTTGAGCTCCAGTCAAACAGACAGACAGACAGACAGAGCTCGACTCAACTCGACTCTACATTATATTGATTTGGTATTGGATTAAACCAAACAATTGAAGAGCAAAACTAGAGTTAAGCCAAACTACGATTACATTCATTGATCGACTGTTGTATTGAACGCAATCAGAAGTCAGTTCATTAGAATCGAGTTTTAAGGGGAGGAGTAGTGAGTGATTCAAATAAACTTAACAGAGTTTAGAGTACTATCACTAAACCAATGCACTGTTAACACTAACTGTGCTCACAATCGGGACTCAATTTAATGAGAGAGAAGGAGAGGGAGAAAGCCTAACAGTGTAGTTAATGCTAATAGTGCTAACTATAGTTGAGTTGAATGCTAACTGCGCTCTGGCTGTTGAGTGTATGTGCCAGAGCTAACCCTAAACATGCTCTAACTATACCAACTCTGTCTAACTCTGTATTAACTCTGCACTAACTATACTCTGTACGACACTAACCAACTCTGTTCTGCTAACTCTGTTCACTACTTCACAGTCACTGTTAACTACACTCCACTGTAATAGCGAAATAGCGTTGACTGGTTTGCAGTTAACATAACTCAATACAATTCAATACAATTCAATACAAACCAATACAACAGAAATTAGTGACTCGAGGGTGCGGTTAGAGCCTAACGACGCTTAATAACGACTCCATTAATTGTGTTCAACGCTAACCAACGACTAACTCAACACATTCTCAGGTAAAACACAATTCAATCAATTTAATTCTTCTGATCCTACCATTGGATCTGTGGTGCACACAATGCTTGTCTGTATAGCCATAGTGTGTGTGTAGACCTGAAGCATAGAGTATATACAGTACAATGAATTGACTATTGAATAGAAATACAATTCAAACCAACTATTGATTGTAATAATGGCTGTGAATGTGAATCTGTTTTAGCCTTTCTTTGTCTCATTGGCACTCATTTGGATGCCTTAACTGCTGAACGCACTGATGAGGGTGTGTCACACAATTGAATCATCCGGACTATTAGACTCTTATTCATATCTATATAATAATTAATTGATTTTAAATCTGATTTCAACTCAATTTCAATAATTCAATGCAAACACAACTTTCGGTTTCAATGCTTTTGTTTTTCCTTTTTCTCCAGTTTTTGAAGCATTGCTTTTGACACAAGTTTTCGCTTTTTCTCGCCTTTTGTTTCGTCTAATCGTTTAAATCGTTTATAAATTATATTCAATTAATTATATATTTATTTATTTATTTTAATCACATTTTCCCACTAATTGTCTCAATATTTATGGTTTTATTTCGAAAATATTATTTGTTTTCCATATTTTTGTGCAAAAATTGTTGAATAATCGAAATGAACGCTATTTTTGTTGATTTTGATTCAGATTTTGTTAATTGAATGTCATATCTGACCACTTCTGCTGAAGACTGAATTTGCCCGATTCAAACATGAGTTCACAAGGAGGTGGAGGTGGAGGTGGTGGTGGTGGTGGTGGACACCATCAGCAGTCATACCTGCAGTCATATCAGGTGCATAACCCGCAGATCCGGCCTGTGATCGAAAGGGGCGCCTCCTGGAGCTACAATGAGACCCGGATTCTGCTGTCTCTCTGGGGCCAGGATATGGTTCAGAGACAACTGACCAATTCTAAGCGGACACGACATGTCTGGGAGAAGATCGCAGAGCGGATACGCGAACACGGCTTCGACAGAACAGCCGGTAAGCCATCACTCTATGAGTCCTTTCTATTCGGTGTCTCTTAAGTCGAACTCTTCTGTTGTGACCACAGATCAAGTGAGGACTCGAGTCTTCAATATGATAGCTGAATACCGGCGGATACTTAAGAACCCGACCCCAGAGCGCAAGAAGAAGTGCATATTCTTCGACGCTCTGCATAAGATATATCAGGCGAAGGACAGCAATGCCATCAAAATGGCGCTCAACAACTACGAGGAAGAGTACAACTTCGAGCCAATTGAGTTCAACAACACTGACGACAATATGGACGGCACAAACGACAACGACGGCGCTGATGGCAGCGGCACTGACAACGAGGACAAGAGCGAGATATTCGCGTATTCACTCTCTCCGAGCGCTACACTTAATAACAACGTTATCAACACTAACGGCAATAATACGATGGATATGCACAGTAACAATGGTATGGATCCAACTCTCAATTGACTTCACTTATATCTCATTGAATTTCTCTTTGAATTCTTCAGAAGATTCTAATGATATGCCGATTAATATTCCAAACGATGGTATGTATGCTCACTATTGAACACAAGTATTGATTCAATTCAAGTGTTTAGTCTTTGAATTGCTTGACTGACAGACAGTAGTGTTGAGTCAATTGATTGAATTCGTGCGAATCAGTTGAAGCGAATGATCAGATTTAGTTCGACTCCGAGTTATGCTTAGACTTACTGTGCGATCGAATCCAACCAAACGTTTATTAAATTCATGTTAATTGCAATCAAATCTCATTTCTATCAAAAGCCATAAATTAATAGACATTTACTTATAATTATCGGTTAGACATCCCAATGGCTCCGCCACCGAAGCGCCACCGAATGGAGCCAAGTCTGGGCTCATCTCAATACCAAACCATGAACTCAGTGTTCGAGAACTCTTCGTCCGCTTTACTTATCGATAGAATGTTTGCCCATTTGTCTAAAGAAACAGAAGTAATGCGGGAATGGGTTGGCTTAGAGAGGGAACGACTGACTCAAGAGGTGTCGCGAAGGAAGGAAGAGAACGAAAGGGACGAACGGCGAGAGAAGGCATTTCTACAGCACTTGATGCGAATGCAGGAACAGATGTTTAGCTTTCTATCTAAACAGCAATTAGTAAATCCGAGTTCAGTTCCGAATACATCGATGTCTTCGCCGCCGTCGCCCTCGCAGTCGGCCGATCAGCAAAACAAAGACATTTAGTCTTTTAGGGACTAATCGTTAGCTTTGATTCGATGAATGATTGTAACGATCCATAAGTTGTCGTATTCTACTGTAGTTTAGTATTAAGACTATCACTCTATCACTACCTGTACTTCCCTTTGTGGGCATTGATGTCATGAAATGCTCATAAGTTTACGATTTAGTGATTGACTTGAAATTAGTGAACAATCGATTGGCTATCGAATAGCTGTCTAACAATTCTCTTCATTATTTGATGAGATTTTCTACTATAGTGTTAACACAAGTTATAAATATTACTCAATCTATTGATCTAAAGGACAGGCAGATCTGCTGACCACTAGTTCTTATGTTCCAAATGCTCTGCAAATCCTTCTCCGAAAGGCCTCAACCATAGACTCGAATGTAAATAATTGACGATTTCTTATGTTTATGTTGTAATCGACTTCAATATAGTAACGACTTTCCAATCAATTGGCGCAGTATTGCTATCGATTCGATATCATGTCTATCGTAACCACCATTTCATCACTCAATCAAATCATCTTTACTTATAAATAGCATTAATTTCTCTTTTTTTTTGATTAACTTATTTCGCTATATATTGCTATATATTGTCTTCAATTGTAATTATTTCTCACTTAAACTCATTAATTATAAAATCATTAATTAATGATTGAAAACACACTTTAGATATGTTTCGTGTTTTTCTAACTTATTCTTAGACTTTATATTTTGTCCGAAAGTCAAACAATTATAATGTAATGAATGAATGAATGAATAAAAAGTTCTGAATTTAAATATATAAATAATTTTATTGACTCTTCTCTGCAATCAATTATTGACTCAAAAAATAGGTTTTATCGATAGAATTAAAAGAAGTGTTAAATTGTATGCAAATAAATGTTAGTTTAGTTTTGTATAAATATATTTTGAATATCACTCGAACAGAGGAATCGATAGAATAAAAGATTAGATTCGATGCGAAATTCAATTATCAAACAATCGGTTAGAATCTGGAAATAATGCCGAAAACAGTAATAAAATAATATTGATTTGTATTCTATTAATACACAAATAATTAAAAATGATATATAATATCGAGATTACAGTATTGAATGACTATTTGTATAACTGTTTGTATTAAGAGAATCCGGGATTTGTGTGATGTATAACACATTTCCTGCAGAGTCTCTTCACATAACGATATGCATCAACGGTTACGTTATCACAATTGGCTATATTTACAAGTATTAATTGGTGACAGTTATACGCTATCGACATAATACCGGTGTCAGAAACAGACGCACATTCCTTAAGCGAAAGTTTTCTTAGATTCGGACAGTTCTCTCCCAATACTATCAAACCTGAAATCAATGCGAATATAAAGATTAAAAGCTAACCGAATAAAAACTAAGGAGTCAAGTGCGTGTACCCTGGTCTGAGACATCGCATTTGCCTAAGTCTATGGCTTTGAGTCTTGTGGCACAACTTCGTGCCAACACAACCACTCCTGGAAAGTGTGAATACAGTAATAATTATTGTATTTTAATAAAGTTTAGATAAAGTAAGTGAATGTGAATGCAAGTGAATAGAGTGACAACAAGATTAAGAGAAACCAGTTGTCGGTGAGTGAGTGCCTTACCTGCGTCTGAGACGGCTTCACAACCTCTGACATTAAGATAACGCAATTTAGAACAATGTTTGGCAATATTTATGATCCCGGAGTCACTTATTTTTTCACATTTAGCTAAACTTAAATACTTTAGATTTGTATTCAGTTCTATACTGAGTTCATAGCAAACAAAATCAGTTAATTGCGGACAATAGCTGAGAGATAGCTCTTTGAGTGCAGGACAATATGTGGCCACACTCTTGATTGATTGGTCCGTCAGTGACGTACATCTTCTCAGATACAGATGTGTTAGCTTCTGACCGAAGAATTTTAGGAAATTCTTGAGAGAATAGTCATCTAATTGTTGACAATCACTGAAATCCATAATTTTAAGTTTAGGCGAGTGTTCGGGCGGTTGAATGGCATTGAGGGCGACATTAGTGCAACCTATAGGGTAGGCATAGGTAGGCATAGGTTAGGCAATACTCGTTCAGACATTTGTTATAATCGGGTGAAATGCCTTTCGGCAAACATAGCATCTATTATAGAAGTACACATGTCTTATAATAATGTGCATAGACTACTGTGCTGTTGGTAATAGTGCATAGACAGTGTTGAACTCAATTCTCTGCACATACCTGTGATATCCATTTTCTCAAGATTTATACATTTCGACAGAATTTTATTAATTCCTGTTTAGAGAACAAATTGAATGCAAATTAGAAATACATCCAAACGCTCAGAGCGTCTAATATAAGAACATTATATGAATCTAACGTTAAATAAATTTGAAGAATATTTACCGAAGAAAGTCTGAGTACACGATCTGATCTCAATGGACCTGAGCTTTGCCGCGCACTTCCTCGCGACGATCAGCAGACTCTTGTCACTCATATTGATGTTGTTCTTCTCGCAGATGATAACTATCCTCTCTATTGGCAGCGATAAGCTTTCACTGCTTAAGGAGTTAGTCATTGAGGTATCGGTTGAGGAATAGGTATTGTATGAGAATTCCCAGCCATTCGACTGAGCCTTTCCCCTGCAGTAGGATTCCCTGGAAAGCAGTCGCAACAGAGTTATGATTCCTCTATCGATATTCAAATCATGGCATTTGTTCGAGTTTATGATCAAAGAGCGCCACAGACTCGGGTCCCAGGTCAAGTAGTACCAGCGCCGACAGACACGTGAACAAGAGCTGCACAGTTCATATGTAGTCAAATAATTGAAAATTTTAATCATTATTTCGTCCTTCAAGTCGTCAAAGACGGCTCGAGTTTGGTTGAGTCGAGTGGTCTCGGGTCGGCTAAATTGGTTTGAGTGGTACTGCTGTTCGATTAGAGCGGAAGTGTTAGCCATACGAGTGGGCACTTCTCTCATAGCTATTGCCGATTAAAGTATAGGAAATGGAGTTTCAGTCGAATACGAAAGCAAAACAGTATTGCAGTATTGGTTTGATCTGAACACTCACTGCTGTTATGACTGAAATTATTTCGGGAATGTGTGGGCAATATATGTGAAGGAACTAATGTATAGTATCCCAGATCTGAGCTGATCGGTGGCGATCCAGACAACCTTTTTCTGTTGATACCGAATACCGGCTCTTCCATTATGAAGTGCAGTATTTGTTTGGCTCTAAACACAATTGAATGCAAACAAAATCATAAGAAAACTATTTTCTATGCAATGTCTATTGGCATGAATATGCGCACACCCATGTTTATACAGGTGCTCTTGGGTGATCAGTGATCAGTGATCACCAATGTTACATTGGATTCGAGTAACAAAACTTAAACAGTTTGGTCCAAACGAATAGTCATTAGGAGCTGACAATTGGCTGTTTTCTCAATTCATATGAGAGCTAACAAAACAAAGTGGTCTTAAGCTTACAGTTGATTCTGTCCTATAAGCGGTGCATTGACCGCCATTAGTGGCAGTGCAGTCACATGGCATTGGATGCTTCGGGTTAGTTATGTTAGTTATGTTCTGCAGCAGAAGATCTCACATCTCTTCAAGAGTTTCTTCAATGTGTGAGTCTGTTAGGCAGGTATGAGTGCTGCACAGGAATCATGTTATCCCAAGACTCCAAAGGGACTACTCATACATATTTAATAAGGAAATAGCACACCGGACAAAACAACCTGTGCGACAGGGCTACCAGAAAAACAGGCTCAACGCTCAGAGCTGTTGTTCTAATATACTGTATATGACTAAGAATTTCTAACAATTTTCTATTGAAATTAAATTTAGTTATAAAATAAGAAACACTTAATTAAATGGATTGAATGCTATACAGACTTATAGTCTTTATACGACTATTGCCTATAATTATTCAATATTTTATCATAATTTCTGAGACTTACCGCTAATACTATTCATTCTTATATAAAAACAATTCGGGTCCTCCACTGAACTTCACTTTTAAATATTTATTTGACAAGTATTCAAAACTTTAGGTTTATTTTTAAAATAAAATAAAAGTCGAGAAGAACTTCATTCATAGTATTGTTCTAACAATATATTGAACACAATTATAGAGAGATTACTAATTGATTGAAATACTGTAAGCAATCGAAGCTTATGTCGAAAAACAATTATTTCAAACATTAGAGAAGTTGAGTAAAAATCTCAAATATTTTGTTGGACTCTCTGATCAGAAATGTTGTCTTCGAAGCTCTGGCAGAATAGTTGAGTTCTCTGCTGGCGTCTGAGTGGCGAAGTTTGCTGGCTTAGACTGGGCTTACACTACATTTAATACATATAAACTCCTGCAGTGTTTCAGCTTTGCGTCATATTCTCTGCAGATATTCTCCACAGATGATGGTATTTGTGCCTCAGGCCACCTAAGGATGGGCTGTTCGCTCTTTTAATGCTCTTATGCCTTCCCTTGTAATAGCAATCAGATTTTATATTTATGTTCACAATATAAACGGCACAAGTACTCTACAGTATGTACTGTAGTAGTGTAGTACTGTAGTATTGTACAGTATGTAGAACAGGCATTCAGCGCAGACACGGGCTTAAGCTTTGTTCTTATTAATAAAGTGCAACACTTATAGCACTTTGGGATGGAATCAGAAATAACAACAACTTATTGGATGGCCAGTCATTGACACAGACATATAGCCAACTATTATATGCAAGTTTGCATCGGAGCTAATCTGATCTTTGATCACATATAAGCGCTGACTACAAGAGCCGTAATAACTGGAATCACATAACACACCGAAAGAAGCAGTCATTCATTCAGTGCTCATAAGTTGATTAGAATAGTCTTTAAGTTTCTCTGAATATATTCTGAATAAAATATGAGTTGTCTTAATGAATGTCTTTAGTCGTACACAGTTTGCACGCAAAGGATCGCAAGCTTTTGTTAGAAACCTGCGGACAATATTGATGTATAGGAACTGAATTTTCAGAATAATTACAAATGTATTGATCAGTAAATTAAGAAACAATGAAATTCAATATTTGTTTCTGATTTATCTTCTTTTCATCAAATTCATGAAAAGTGAGATTTTGTACATACATGAGGAGTATTTGAGTAGCAAAAGCATAGAAATGTTAGGGGGAAACGTGTCGTGTGCATAAGCACAACTCACTCAAATAAAAAATGGCATAAAATGATGTAAATTAGGTAAATAGCAGATGACGAAAACGAAATTTTATGTTTAAAAAGAAGAGGGAGCTAGTTTTCTTGAAAATTTTTAATATTTTATTGACATTTTGAGACAATAGTTGTTTTGGTTTATAATTGAAAATTTGATCTTATCAACCAATGTTCCACAGCTGAGAACATTTCGATATCAAATTTGTAATAATATTATAGCAGAATTAAAGACGTATTTTCTAGGCTCACTTTATTCGTCATTTGATATATTTTTGCCCTCAAAGTTACCGCGAAATCCTGATGAAATGGACAATTAGGGTCAGGATGAAATTAAATTAATTTATGATTTTTTCAAATTTGACATATCAGTTCTCGCGAGATTGGCCTTTATTTTTGAAAAAAATTTATCATTAAGAAACCATTTGGTGCGAGGCTCAAAATCAATCCCCTCATATTTTCTATGCAACTGTTCTTCAAATTACGAATCTACCAGAAAGCATAACTGCATTTATGCGTATAATCCTCACTTGCCAATTGGTAATAACTTATTTTCAATAATATTTTCACTCTGTAATATAGTTAATTCAATCTATTAATAGGAAGTGCAAATGTCGAAAGATCTTTTTCTATACTGAATCACATCCGTCCCAGTAGACGTACCAATTTATCTCCTGACGTACTCAATTCTCTTATGGTTATAAGAAATAATGGTCTTAAAGATATACGCAAATTTGATTCTATGTTTGTGGTAAAATATTGGCATAATGTTGAACATCGGTATTGTCGACGATGAACTAGGTTATCAACCTAAGAAGCAATACACATACGATGATCGAAAAAATAGTCTATTGTTTCAAGAAAGTTGTTTTTTCTAGGATTTCTTTCTATTTTCCCTTATCTTTGTTATTTTCTTTCAATAAATAATACAAATATTGTTTATATTTTGGTTTTGGTTACATAACCTTTGTTAATTTGACATTATTTTTTATCTTTACTGTTTTTGCCACTTACAAATAAAATTTTGCATTTCAACTGTAATTTTACTTATCAGTGCTGCTACTCAAATACTCCTCATGTATGATTTTGTATGACTCAATAAGTTTACATTATTGTTACTACAGTACAGTACTCGCAGTTCGACTCCATATAAAATATTTTGTTTTGGCGCCAATAATGAGTTAGTCGGGTAAAGGTAGTGGCAGTGGAAGTGTTCCCCTATCGCGTCCATATCCAATTCAAGCCCGTACATGTGATAAGAAAAAGATAATCTTGTTGACATTGTGCCAGAGATGGCTCTACAGTATGCAAACTAGCAACTGAGTGCCTGCATTGTGCTTGCATGGTACGTTATTTTTTTAAGACACACTCTATACCAGCGTTATCTGTGTCCAGTTGCTGGCAACGCCAGCTGTTTACATTTATTCTTTCTACATGTTTGCCAATTTTCGACCTTACTTGCATTTTTTGCCTGTATCACCAAGCTCATAGCTAATTTTCAGATAGTTTTTACCCGTTCATAAAAACCGACCTTGGTCATCTCTGAATGTTGATAAACTAAATTTTTTAATTGTTTTTTAGAAAGAATTAATATTACCGAATTACCTTGCTTATACTTGCATGTAAGTCAATTTTGACCAATTCAAGTTTTTCGTCTACTCCAATTGTATCTTGACATAATTGCACCCCTGTTCAGGCACCCACGTATAATTGCATGCAATTGTAGTCGAATGTAAAGCAATATAATTTTGACTAAACTGTTATTATATTTCAAAAATAAGGGATTAATAACTATTAATTGACCAGGCTATTAATAAGACCCATATGTACAGTTTGTAACATTCAAATAGTTGCGACTGAATTGCGCGCTCAAATTACATTCTAGATAGAATGTCGATATAGAGATTTCTTATCGATTATGTAGTTTAACCCTGAGTACTGAAGAAAATTATACATAAAAAAGTAAAGTTTAACTAATCAATGAATTGAAAGAATGAGTGAAATACACTTTAGTCATATTATATGACTCATATAAATACTTTCTTTGACTTCTTCATACATTAATTGAACATTCATTTGCAGGCTTTTTAGCCTTTATGTATAATTTTCTTCAGTACTCAGGGTTAAACTATATAATCGACAAGAAATCGCTATATCGACATTCTATCTAGAATGTAATTTGAGCACACAATTCAAAGCCGCAACTATTTCAATGTTACAAACTATACAGGGGCTATTGGAATTGTGTGAAGCGACAAGTGATATGATAGCTGTCAAGACACGAATGGAATAAATGGTTGTAATTCTTAAATATAATAAATTTTTTGTTTAATTTAAACAATTATTAAAATTAAGCAAAACTTAATGCAAACTATTTTTAATTTTTTTAGAATTTTTATAAAAAATTAAGCGCAAAATATAGTGCAATAATTGTATCCCTGATCAAAAATGTTGCTACAATTGCATGCAAGTATAAGCAAGGGAATTCGGTAAGTAATAGATTAACTGAAAAAATAAAATAAAATTAATATTAATATTAATACTGTATTAATAAAACTTAAAATATATTCAAACAAGACTGATAGCAGAATTACGTTAACTCCGCTTTGTAGAATTTTGAGTAATACAGATTTACAGATTCAGCTACCAAAGTTA
>JAQIWA010003031.1:0-11453 GCA_034693305.1 Eueremaeus valkanovi | reverse complement strand
ATAGATTTGAAATTAACTTCAGTTGATAAGTTGAATATTTAGTGAAAACAATTGCAGTATTTTAGCGCCAAATTCAAGAGCATGGGGGATTGGTTTGCACTTAACAGTACAGTAGTGATTCCACAGCTCTATTCATATAAAATATTGATATTAATTTAACCTTCCGCATTTTTTATTAACATTAATTTTTAATACTTTTATCAGTCTTTCTGAACTAATCTTTGCTAATTTTAAATTTCAAACAAATTGATAATTTCTTAATTGAAATTCATATTTAGTAAGAACATCGATAACCGACATAATAATGATTAGCCAGGCATAATTATTTGGCCATCATTTTTAAAGTTTAATCTTTTCAATGACTTTATTCGTCAATTTAGCAAAATCTTAATCTTTATTAATGTAAAAGCATTTGATATAAGAATATATTTTTTAAAAATTAAAAAAAAGTCAATAAATAACTAAAACTAGTTTTGAAGTGAAATATCGATCGAATGATAATTCAAAGTCTTATAAGTTTTGAGTGAAAGTAAAGAATAATTTCATATCTGATCGAAGCTTCACTGTATGGGAACTGTTAAAGATCTTGAAGAGTCTAAGCCGACAAAAATCAGTTCCAATTCAAATGACTCGTCTGTTTGAGTGCTAATCAATTGAAATGTTCACTCTTAAGGTTCACTCAAGTTATTTAGTCAAATGAATTGAACTGAAAATTAATAAAATAATGGATTGAATTGTCGATTCCAATCTTCGATCTACCTGTGCTACCCAGACACTGTGCATGGCAGTGCCCTGTACTTTAATGTGTCATTGGGTCTGACTCAGAGTCAAAGCCTATGGTTTATTGTTATTGTTATAGAATCGCATTCTTAGGCTTTGATAAAACAAAACATGTGGCACAACTGAAGGGCCTATAGGGCGCACCAAAAGTCCACTGAGCATTGAGAGTCCATTCTTATTGGTCTTTGGGATCGATTTCGAAATAGAGTTCGTAATTTGGATTTTCTTGAGAGTAAGCTTTTATTCAGCTCTCGGACGACAATTAGTATGAGTAGAGTTAGGATTTATATGAGTCTCTGAGCGATTCCAACGATGAAAAATCAAACTAAAAGATTCAGTCTGGTTTTTAATTATAAAAGCTATTTATGAATATATCATTTATAAATGTATACACTTATCTTATAATACTGACGTACCCAAGGTGTAGCACTAACCCTAAACTTATGAGAATTTCCCTAAACTTTTTGAAAAAGTTGAGGTAATCTCTGATAATAAGTTACATGACTTCTCTATATTAACACAGAATCTGCACATTCCTTAATGAGATCTCATTGTGAGCAGTAATGTACTGCACAAGTAGTTAATGCAAACTTAAGTAATTGTAGTCATTTTAAATAAAGAAATTATATTTTATTAATTGAAATAATTTTAAGCGAATTAATAATAAATTAAGTGATAATTAAATAATAAATAAGAATTCATTTTGTAATAAATATCTGCAAAATATATCAATTGGTCGACAATATTATAGTAACTCTTTCGCCCAATCTATCACTTTGTGTACAATACCATTCGACAAAATTGAGTTTTCAAGTTCTGGGCATTTCTTACACAAATATTAATTAAATTTCTATTAATTTAATGCAAATCTATTCGAATTTCACTTCAAATAAAATTGACTGCAAATTATGAATTTTAATTCAAATTCTACTTGCTTATATTGAAACAATTGAAATCTAAATTTTAATTGTTGGAACCGCTCTCGAGACTAGTATTGTTGCAAATAATGCTTAACTCTAATAATGAGATAGAATTGACTGAATAAGCAATAAAACAAGTAATGAAATGGACTTTTGAGACTACCTGTACATTGATGTCAGCGATGTATTACTCAATAGTTGTTAGAGATTTCAGTGAATGTTTCAGTCAATGCAGTCCTGTATTACTGTATCCGCAATCAGTCCAACGCAATAATCACTCGCTTTTAAGGCTATATTCATTTGATTTTGATTTTAATTTTGATTTTGATTAGCCTTTTGTTATCAATTAATTGATATTTCAATCAATAATATTAGGATTTAATCGAAAATTAATTTTTATGAAAACAAATCAAATATTGAATTAATTGATTGAAAAACAGATAATTTGATTGAATTATTGCAATAATGGCTGAAATGTCGGACAAACCGATTGACTCATTGAGTGAAGAAACGACTGAAGAGGTTGTGAACAACCACTCGAATGGAGTACAAAGTGCTTCGGAAGAGAACAATGCGGACAACGAGGAACCGGACGATATGGTCAACCCCTGGAATGTGTGCTCCAAATCGCAAACGGGTGTCGATTACGACAAACTCATTGGTATTTAGTGTTAATTGATTTGAAATCAAATGTGTATTCAATTGATTCCATCTGTTCTTCAGTTCGTTTCGGTTGCAGTAAAATAAATGACACAATCCTTACATCAATGGAGTCATTGATAGGCCAGAGGGCACACCATTTCCTCCGAAGAGGAATTTTCTTTTCGCACAGAGATCTAAATTTGATCCTTAAGCGATACGAAGACAATAAGCCGTTCTTCCTGTACACGGGAAGGGGTCCGTCCTCGTCGGCACTGCACCTGGGCCACCTGATCCCCTTCATCTTCACCCGTTGGCTTCAGGAGGCCTTCAATGTCCCGCTTGTTATACAACTGACTGACGACGAGAAGTATTTCTGGAAAGACCTAACCGTAGAGAACGCCAAACGACTGGCCCGGGAGAACATCAAAGACATAATTGCGATGGGATTTGATGTCAGAAAAACGTTCATATTTTCCGACCTTTCCTTCATTGGGTTAGAAATTGATTTTCACTTCACTTATAATTTTCATTCATTTGTTTAAAATGAGATTTCGTTCAAACAATTGAATAACGAGTCTATGGTTTCGGTTATTAACTGATGAAAGCATTTGTTTTGTAGGCAATGCCCGGAATTTTACGAGAATATAATCCGAGTGCAGAGGAGTGTGACCTTCAATCAGGTCAAAGGCATATTCGGGTTCGGCGACAGTGACTGTATCGGCAAAATCAGTTTCCCGGCCATACAGGCGGCGCCCTCTTTCAGTTCGTCCTTTCCGTTCATATTCAAGGGCAAGAAAGACATCCCGTGTCTGATCCCCTGCGCCATAGATCAGGACCCGTACTTCCGGATGACTCGTGATGTGGCGCCTAAACTATCGCTACCAAAGCCAGCACTAATCCACTCGTCGTTCCTGCCGGCGCTGACGGGCGCCCAAACAAAGATGAGTGCGTCGGACCCGAACACCTCTATCTTCCTGACCGACACTCCCAACCAAATCAAGAATAAGATAAATCGATTCGCATTTTCCGGCGGCGGCGCCACTATTGAAGAGCACCGGACGACTGGCGGCAACTGTGAGATCGATATCGCCTTTCAATACATGAAGTTCTTTCTGGAGGACGACATCCGATTGGAACAAATCAGGTCTGACTACAGCTCTGGACAGCTATTGACCGGCGATCTCAAGAAGGAGTTAATCACTATTATCCAGACTCTTGTGACCGAACAGCAGGAAAGGCGTAAAGCAGTGACTGAAGAAGTGGTCGACCACTTCATGTCTCTCAGGAAACTAGACTTTTAATCAGTTTTTGTCGAATTAACGGATTATATATATTATTATATATTTTAAACTTAAATGACTTTAACTATAATTTATACAAAAATTATTTATAAATAATATTAATCTCTTTAATGACTTCATTAAACGATTTTACTATAAATTATTTAAAACTTCGTATTCGAGCGAAACATATGTTTGAAATTAAATAAATTCATTGAACAATGATTTGATTCAATACAATAATTGCTTACAATTGTTGGCTATTTATATATCGATCGCATATTTTATTTAAACAAAAAATATTTTCAAAACTATTTGTCGTTTTATAAGAAAAACATTTTTCAAATACAAATAAATTTCTTTAAATTAAATTTTTTTATTGAAGAACATTGACTATTGAATGGGTTTGCACTGCACAACAATCCCTTTCCCTTTTTACCAGTAGTAGCTGTCATATCCGTAACCATAATAAGGATATCCATAGCCATACCCATAGCCTGAAAAGAATAACAAAACTTATTTGGTTTAGAATTGATTTAATTTTAAAAATATTTTATTTCGAAATTTGAATTCTTTAGAGTTTAGTTCAGATTTAGAATCTGTTCTGACTTTTGTATAAATCGATTTCAGATATTATTTACTAAACTATTTCAAAATTCTTGGATTCTTCGACATAGAGTCAAAATCAACTATTTTTTGTCGAAACAAATACTCGAATATTTTGAATGATCAACGATTCTCATCATGGTACAATTTGTACTGTTGCCCCAATGATCCTCTACCCGGACACATGTATTCTTCACTGTCCAACACATAATGAACAGGAATGCATGCTATGTTTCATTTCAAGTAATCAGGGTCAAATATTACTATAATAATATTAATATAATACCGGTATGAGACGGGACAAACTGTTTTCTCATGACACTAATTACCCCTGTCTATTTAAAACAAACTATATATGGGTTGGGGATGATTTTGGGACAACAATATATTATAGTACCCTACTTACAATCTCTGATTTCTCTGTGAGTGAGTTTTTGGCCGGCGGCCTCTCTCTTCTTCTTCTTGTTAAGATTTTCCAGATGGCACCTTGCACCTTATGTAGAGATTAATTGATTATTTATTTATTTTAATTTAATTCATAAATATTAGGAATGACTCCGATATCTACTGAAATGAACTCATATCATATGGACCGGCGTTTTGCACACATTTTGGAGTTTATGGAAGGCTTTGTTGGGTTCGTTGAGTGGAAAGTGCTTTTACTAATATAAAAGGACTCGAACTCATTGGAAAGGAGGGAATGGGTCAAATTGGACTTTACACCTTGCTTATATTGAAATTGTAAATAAGATATAATATGTTCCGCTTCCGACCCCTTATTACTCCTTATTATGTATTTATATTGAACTTCAATTCAAAAGTTATGAAACAATTGAGTAGTTTATCAATACTTCATCACTGCTTACCATAATATGGATAATAATAATAATAGTCATAATATTTGTCGTATAATCCGTATCCATAATCGTAATCTTTATAGTCTCCATAGCCATAGGATCCATAACCACCGATATATGTGGCGGAGGATAGCGTAAGCATTGATATTATCACAAAAATTAAAATCTATTCATAAAAATAGAAAAATAAGATCCAATTCATTCTTACGAATAATATTTACCATTAATTTCATTTCGATTGAGAATATTTGAATCAAAAGTGATATTCAGATAATTTGATTGAATTGGCAGACAATGTGATCAATAGATATAAAAGATTTGACTTTATATAGATATGCAGGCAATGAGAAGAAGACGGCTCATAGACTTGGGTCCATCTTATAAAGTAGACACTTCTGCAATCGAGGACTCAATGCTTAAAATCAATGTTCAAATTAATTAATAGGAATTAAGTATTGCTTACAATGAAAGCTCAAAACTTTTTATGTAAACAACAATTATTGAGAAAAACAATAATTTAATAGACATTCAAAACATTCATAATTCGAAAGAATTCCGATTTTCTGAATGAGAACAGACTTATATTTGCCTAATTCTTTACCCTGATGCTTTTTCTATCGATTGCGTTCGACAATAAATATTTACATCCCTTTCCCATTTATTAACTTATAATTAGTTAAAAAAGTCTGTATTTATTAAAATCAATTAAAATGTTAACAATGACTCCGTTGTCGTGATAGGCAAGCATTGCATTCTTGCAGACCTTGTAATCCTTCTGATCCTTCAGTTCTCTTCACAATTGCATTATATTATAATTGAATTTCTTTCAAATCTCTTTAAATATAATATTATTTTTTCGAATCAGAATTCAATAAAATCGATTAAAAGTCAATTATCTATAAAACAATAGGTTTTTATTAGGGCTTCAATCAAACGGAAATGAATTGTTAAATAAAAGCTAATCTTAATTGTTCCTAGTCTTGCATAAGGTCTCAAATCACTTCTGTCCTATACTATACTGCAAGTACAGTACAGTTCATTAATAACCTGGTTCATTAATACTGTAATTTTTATTCGAGTTAGTATTAATAAATATCGATTGAATGCATTAATTCCAATACAATTAGCAATAAATTCAATTTTTTATGTGTGAATAATAAGTTTGAAGACCACAACAAACTACTGGATCACTTTTGTACGATCAAAAACTTGCATTCAATATTAAATACTGTAGATTGTCAAGTTTTTGAGTATTATTTTGATGATAAATATAATCAAATGGCTATTTTGCTGCTCGTTTTATAAATAATTTCTCGCAATCAATAACCCAGGCAAATTTGATCGACACAATGATTTACAGTAAACATAGAATTTGCTTGTTTTACGAGTAGTTTAATTGTGTATCAATACTTACACTGAGTGTATAACCGCTCAATCGATTTACAATTGAATAAAATATGAATACATAGTCTATATAATGAAATAAAATATTAAAGTTAATGATTAAACCGAAAGTTTATTTTGAAAGCATATCTCATTCATATGTCTATACAATATAATATTAACTCTATAATGATCTAAATTTCTGTACATTTTTATTGTTTCTTATTTAAGATTATTTTCTAATTGTCTAATGCATACGATAGACATAAAATAATATTTAAATATTTTCTAATCTATTGAGTAAATGAAAACAATGTTACAGTGAAATACATTTCCATAAGAAATCGGTAATTTGTGAGGGTTACTGTCAAAAGGACGTGGGGAAACCCAAAGTTGTTATTGCATTCATGCAATACTTACTGCACATAACAGCTATATAACAGTTATAACAGTTATAATAGATTTAACATTTTAAGGGTCACTGCTTTTTCTGTAAAACGTATAAAAGCAGTGAAAGTGAAACTCTTTTGCTATGAATTTTCAATATTGTCTTTCAGTATCTTTAAAAACAATTCAAATTCATAATGAATTCAATTGTAAGTAAATATTAGAAAAATTATCGATTAAACCAATAATTGTATAAATAATTTATTTAGTTCTTCACGACTTTGATTGTTTGCATACTTATAATTGAAAGCATCGGAGGTATTGACGAACTTTCTATACTTCAAACGAATGACAACTTATTATTACATAATTTTTTATTTAAATTTTATAGTGAAATACAGAGACGGATACGGAGTTGGATATGGAGGAAGATATGGATCGGGAGGATTGGGTGAGATTCGAGGCTATACAGACGGCCTTTATGGTAGTGGACTCGGGGGATATGGAGGAGGGTATGGATACGATGGCTATGGCAGTGGATATGTAGGAGATTATGGATATGACGACTATAATGGAGGATATGGTGGACACAGGAATAGGAGATATAACAGACGTCTGAATCGATTGGCAAATAAGTTGGTTTTGACTGCTGTCAAGAAAAATTTGGGGAACAGAGGGTATGATCGACATGGCTATGGAGGGTATGGACGATATGGACGATATGGACGCGAAGATTACAAGAAGTGAATAACCTTTTAATGAATAAAATAATATTTTGTGTATTAATTGAGTTTTTAAAATATAAATTAAAAATTAATTGAAAGCAAATGAATGAAAGCTTAAAATAAAAATGTTTTGAAATTTGAATTCAATTCTAAATATTTGTTTCAATCAGTCTTGACATCACATTTGGCTAATGAAGACCTCATTTGTTCGATAAGTTCTCCACATTTGAGAATACCTTTGATTATAAAGAGAAGTCTATAAATGAATGAAAAGTAAAGGATAATTGAGTAAAACTAACTTTCCCTCAAAGCTTGAGTTCGTCTGAATTTATAGACTTTGAATAAATTGATTTGAATTTTCATTGAATAGATTTTTAATATGAATTCATCGAACAATTCGTCAAACTTTGTTGATTGAACCGAACCCTTGGGACCGGAACTTTCGGGCTGACGGTCAGTCTTAGTGCTACTGTGGCTGACGGTGTCATCGCTTTTCTTACAATCATTTCCGATATTATTGGAATCGACTGAAACCGAAATCTTTTCGCATGGATTCGCACCAATGGATTCGGTCTTAATTCTGAGCACTCGTGCGCTTCTGCGACACTCGTGTCGTTCGCATTCTGCCATTACTGCCAAAACATCCGTCAAATCCATTCCGAAGTTCTTTGAACTCCACGTATAGCCAGACTTAATGTGGCGAACAGTTTGGGTGACATTCAAGTGCTGAGGACTGGACTCGTGAATCGTTTTGATTGTGTTTCTGAACTCCAATTCAGGAATTATGATCTTATCTGTGCTTTTCTGTACTAACGATCCGTTTGAATACGACATCCGTTTAGTCCAATTGCGGAACTTCTTTCTGATCGTATTGTTTGTCTTCTTTGCGCTTCTATTCATCGTTTGACTCATTTCTGTGAGCAGTAAGTGCTTTGAAGGCATTCTTTTGCTCCCATTCCTCACATAACCGACAAAACTGTAATACAATTGCGGCGAAAGTCTTGACCCGATCTGTGATTTCCCACTTTTGAACTCATTTTCGTTATTGATTTCAACCAATTTGAGTCCGGATTAGAATATATCAGAAATAATAGTTTCAATAGTTTTTTGGATTAACAATAAAAATGAACTCAATATTCAATACTCGAAAGCATTGGTAACTATTGTCGGAACGAATCGAAAGCATATCCGAAATACTCTTCAATCGATTTCTATTTCTGTTCGAATGAATGCATTCTTTGTCGTACTGTCCGTCACATGACTGACAGCGCGTTCTTATAGCACAGGTTCGGTCACTAAGAATATTGACAATCAAGTCATTCAATGAGATGACCGATAAATATATTGTAGAGAACTTTTATGCATTCAGCTCCAGATCCTTCAACTCTAGAAAAATTAGTGTTGACCAGAGTTGGCCGCGTATTCACTACAATTAATTTAGGAGTTATTAGCCGGGCATTACCATTACCAATAAATAACACTCTACTTTGCAGTTATTCTTACTGAAAGCTACCTGGGTTGTTCTATTTTCCAAAATAATTAGTTAGATTAATCCAAATCTTACAAAACCAATGGTTTCCAAAAAATATTAACTTATTTTGAAATCGCGAGCTATTTGTCTACAGTATTACTAAACGGATTAATTCATTCATTTCCAGTAAATATAAATTTAACGGCAATTAGTTATTGTTCACTCGTTTAGACGATATTATTATTAAAATTCTGTTTAATTGAATCGGTTTAAAGATGTCATCCAATAGTAAAGACAATAAAGAAAATGTGAATCAAAAGCATAAGAATGAGTCGAAAGAATCGAAAAGTAAAGAAGAAAATGGTTTCAAGAGTTCACAAGAAGAGAATGAAAGCCAAAAAATTCCGAAAATATTTTTGAATAAATTGAATGCAAAGGAAAGTCTTGTGAATAATAATGAGGAAAATGCAGAGCGAAATAAACTGATAGAAGACATAAACAATTCAATGAAACTTTTAGACATCGACCCAAACGTAGACGAAATTATCGAATACGACGAAAATGAGTTCATGTATATGAGAAACGATCCGGTTTATATGGAAATCAATGGCTATATTGTTGGCGAACAGTTAGGCGAAGGAATGTTTGCATTCGTTAAAGAATTTGTTCAAAAGAATTCGTGCAAAAGGTTTGCGGCGAAGATCATGAATAAGGAGAGGATTGTCAGAAAAGGACCCAATTTTGTCGAAAACATTAAACTAGAGATTAATTTAGTCCGAAAACTGAATCACAATAATGTCATCAAAATATTAGATATGTTTACCGATAATGTAAATCATTATTTAATTACGGAATACTGTTATGCAGTTCTCAGCGAATATCTGTCGGGAGAGCCACCAAAAAAGTTACCCATTTCTCAGTCGCATCGGTATATGAATTCAAATATCAATTCCTATAAATTCGTTAATTATTTCTATATTTTATTTCAAACCTAATTTTCCGAAAGATATTTCTGTCAATTAATCGAAGGACTCGACTATTTGCATGGCATCGGTATCATACATAGGGATATAAAGCCCTCTAATCTTCTCATTAATAACTCGAATCAAATAAAAATTACAGATTTTGGGGTCTGTTATGTAAGGACTTTAAACTTTAGCCTATAATATAATAATATATATAAAGTTATATTTGATTTTGAATTCAGATTTTAGACCGATTTGACAGTTCAGACAGATTGACATCAATAGAGGGGACGCCATATTATACACCACCCGAAGTGTTCAAAGAGGATTTCAGTGAATACAGCGGAACTAAATTCGACATTTGGTCGAGTGGTATAACTCTCTACCAAATGATTAGCGGATGTCTACCATTCGATGATAAGAACAGCAGTTTTTTCGATAATATTCTTGAAAAGGATATCGAATATCCAAAAGAGATACTCAAAGACAAACAACTCATGCAATTACTCAATGGTTTGCATTCTGTTTATACACTAAACGACTTATATATTGAATATAAGAATAAAATATATTTTCAGAAATATTTATAAAAGACTTTAATAAAAGAATAGCAATCGATGGCATTAAGAGACACCCGTTTGTATAGATTTTATTATAACATCTTTTTGAAAGTTTATTCAAACGTTTTTTAATTAAGTTCTGATTTTTGTCTGATTTTTATGATAACTGAATGAACAGATGGTTTAACTTAAAGCGATCTCATAATGATTTTTCTTCACTTCCACCGAAGGCTTCGGGAGATTTATACAGAAGTTTAACAGTTTTGCCATACATTCAGTCATATTTATATCCAACAGATTTTCAAAATGAAGATCTTTTAGTGAGTAGACAGGAATTTGAAGGTTTGTATAAATTGTTTAGGAATTCATTATAAGAAATGAAATAATTTATAATTTGATTACAAACTGACTGAACGACTGAATGATAGCATCGAATGACAGAACGCCTAACATTCGAAGCAATCGTTTAAAGAAGAGAAGATCTGTTCGTAAGAAAATAGTTACGCCTTTCAGACGATTAGTGAGACTCGGATTATCAATGACAGATGATTAGCTAAATATGTGCTCCATATTTATCAATTACCAGTACAACCAAATAATATAAAATAATTTCTAAACAAAAAGAATAAGTTTATTAAAGAAATGATTTAAAAATAAAATATAAAATTTGAGATAAAAAATATTTGCAATAAATATAACATTAATATTGAAATCAATATTATTTGGAAAACTTTTTAACTCAAAATAATTTCTCTTTAATTATATCTAAAATGAAATTATAGTAGAGTTTACCAAAAGCTTAAAGGGGAATTCTTATTTACGCCCACCCATATGCCAATCTGGTGACCTATGCCAATCGATAGAGGAGGTCTTAGTG
>JAQIWA010003030.1:0-11457 GCA_034693305.1 Eueremaeus valkanovi | reverse complement strand
TGCGCGCAATATTTCCCTTTTGTATATAATCCTCAAACCAGTTTGCGTCTCACTTGGCATGGATACGATTGAATTATTATTCTGCAATTGGTTTGTGCAGTGCTCGCCATCTCTGGGCACAACACCTGACAGACTCATTGAACAGGTATTCTATTAACCTGTAAACGAGTTTTGTTCAATTGAAAGCCGAAAGGAAACTACAATCAAAGCTAATAGCGTTGAGTACGACATCTCTATGAGAGGAATTCAATTCATCTGAGTATAAGATTATTGTATTTGAATCAGAATTTGTTTATTCTATGATTTGAACAGTAATTCATTCCTAAGCGATATAATTAGCGTTAACTCAAAGAATCTTAATTGCATTGAATGGTAAATATTATCGTATGAATACATGAATACATATTTATCAGAGTTGTAGTCCAAGTGAATCAAAGGATTTTTGTTTATTTATTCAATCGATTACTGACGTTGTTCGTCAACTTTCTATCCATCTCTACTGTACAGTATATCCAGGTCTCTTAGATAACTGATAAATAGCTATTCTTATAGTATATCAAAGTTCAAAAAGTGCTCTCAATTTATGCTATGCTATGCTATGGTTGTCAATCAATACTGTTGCCTGGCTCACCCAATTTTGACAAGTAGGATAAGTTCTTTATAAGAGTAGATAGAAACAAGGTACAAAATAAAGAATGAAAGACCAAGACTATAAAGAAACACATATTGAATGCGAATAGTTAAGTAAATGACCGACAAATATAAAGAATTGAAAGTTATATCAAAAACAGTTTCAATTCATTTTGAATTCTTCTAATCTTACAATCGACTCAATCAAATCAAATCAACTCAATTTGAATGACAAAATGTTATTTCATTTCTCCTCTTTGATTGTACAGTACATTATATGAATGAACTGATTGACAATATTATCTATTATTCGGTTTTAATAATTCACAATTCATTCAATTTTTTAGTTTAAGACACGATTTATAAGATTTTATAGCTTTAGATATTTTGAAATTAATTTTAAAATATTAATCAAATCTTTAAATTTTCCAGTGGGCCAGTGGGTAAGATTTTGCAATAACTGGCCCTTAATTACTTTTTATCAAACATTTCGATAATAACTTAGATATTAGAGTAATAATAAATCATTTAATTAACGAATTATTTTACTTATATTAGACTTTAATTAAAAGAGAATACAATAATGAAATTGAAATAAAACTAAAGTATTATTGGATCTATTATTCACTAATATTAGTCTAACATTCATATCAATACTTTTGGGTCATATCAACACATGTATTGAACCCCAATTTAATCGGCAAAAATATTCTTATACAGGATATCTGGTTTATAATATCCATATTAATCTATCACATTTATCTATCACCAGCAAAGAATTAATGTCACGCTTTGTCACAATGTTTATAATAAATTATTATTACTATTAATAATATATTTAAAATTAAAAAAAATGTTGAAGTCATACAGTAAGTACAGTATTACAGTGTAGTATAGGTAAGCGAATCAGATTTCTGCCTGCTTCTATAAGGAACTCTGCGTTTGTCTTAATTGAAGAAGGTTGTCTTCAAAACTTCTGACCCACTTGTTTATCAACATTTCAATATGAAGAACAAGATTTCAATAATAATTGATTTTTATATTACTATACATTAAATGTATTCACTATTTGATTGATGTGTCGAATGAGTTACAAAATCATTGTCTTTGGTTAGAAATCATTTGTCGAAAGAATATTAAATAAAAAGACAAAAAAGTTTGAATGCAGTCAAACAGTATTTTTGATATTAAATAGTCAAACAAAATGACCAGAAAGTAGTAGAATATTGCGCTAATATAGAGATTAATATTAATTAGAAACTAAATCTAATAAGTGATAGATTTATTGGCAATAATAATATCATAGGAGAAACAAAGTGAGAACAAACGAGTTAAGAGAGGATCCGGTCTAATGAGTGTATGAGTACTTAAACTTTAATTCGTTGATTCATCGCAAGAGATAGTCGATTGAATCAATCAATACCTGCATCGACGGGAAGTAATTTTCTCAAAGTCACGCAATCAGTTTGTAGTTCGGACTTCACTTCACACTTAGGGTCGTCATTGGCGGGGCGTTTGGGCGCCACACGATTTAAAAACTTCCACATCAGACGACACACTATTATAATACTAACGGCAAGAATAACAGAATCCCTAACATTATTATTAGTAGTAGTGTTACTGTTATTGTTCTCCATAACACTTATGTTAGACTTTAGAGTGATATTTACAGTGAACTCAGAGATGCGCTTAAGTTATATAATAAAAACTATTTTTTCTGATAATTACAATTTTATTGCACTTTTTATAATTGTAAGTCATATTCATTTCATTTGATTTGTATTGAGTATATGTGCCGTAGAGTAGTGTATATGATATTATAGTTCACTACAATCGCGATTATAAATGTCTAAATGATTGCAATTATCAGTAAACCGTAAGACAGAGAGGAATTGGAGAGAAATTGCAAATCGTGTGTTGGAATAATCTGAAGATTTACTACTTGTGCACTATTATACCACTGGTAAAGAGTTAAAGTCAAGGGTACTATCCATTTGAATAACGTATACAAATGAAGAAGTTTTAAATAAATGATAGAAAGAGTGATATAATTCATGAAAGAAATTGAAAACAAAACAAAACAACAAAAATAGTATATTTTCTATACTCAACGATCACATCGAGTGATAATTAGTTATTAATGTTAACTGAATGGCTCGTAAACTATCAAAGTTGTAAATCAAAGTATTTTGTTTTGCTTAATAATACAGCAATAAATCATATTTGGTTTCTATGAGAATACGTAAGAATCGTTTCCAAGAGATTCAGTCAAACAATTCGATTATCTTTTTAGTTATTTAAGTGAAAAATATTTATTGTTATCTAAATTATATTTAATAGTTAGTCAGTCTATGGCACAGATTTTCGAAAGGAAACTCTGAATGTTGTGATTTGTTAATCAGATTAGATTAGACCCAATGATTGAATCAGACTTTATTCGAAACTAATGAAACAAATATGAAATTTGCATTGAATTGAATCCAATTATATAAATAAATAACTTCACATAACCTGTGAACAAGTTTAGCAAAGGTGCGGATAGTTAGTCCTGTTAAGCAAGAGCTACCCGAGTAGGACAGGGTTATGGTATACCCCTATATATTGTGCATCTCTGAATGTAAGGTTGTATTCGTTAATAAACGATTCGGTAGTATTGATAGAAATAAAGTTTTGATTCAATAGTTTTAAACATATAATAAGATAATTAAATAGTTTTTATATTTCAAACACGATTTTAATAAAAACTTCTGAATATATTATAACTTGTTTTGACTGAATTTTCTTTTTATTTCTTTTCTTTGATAAGAATTATTATAAATCCGGTTAATCGTATTCAGCCTTATTTTCTGATAAGTTATTTCAATACAATTTATTTAATATACATTTCATTACGTTTCCCACATTTTTCTCTTTATTATTCATTATTTACTAAAAATTGATCAATATTTCTAAAGAAATCATTTATCAAAATGAAAGCTCATTTCAGAAGCAATAAAAGTATAAACTTATCGGAAAACAAGATTAAGAGAAACAAATTAAAACTTAAAATAACCTGAAATATGCTTTGAAATCATGTATTGATAAAGTGATAGAAATAATAAATTATAAAATAATATACAATAATAATAATAATAATAATAATATCGAAATAATAATCGATTCAAATACAACAAAAAATACAGATATCTCGAGTGCAGGGCTACAAGCAACATTTCTGTCCAGTTCCACCAAAATTAATTGAATTTCTAAAAATACACTAGCAACTGTGCATAACGAAAGATCAGTTATTAAACCAATTTTCAAGTCAGATATTTTTTTTATTACAGTATAAGTAATAATATTCTCGTTATTCAATTGCGAATATAAGTTAATTGGCATTGAATTGAACATAAATTGGCGGAAATGAGGCCAAACGAACCACTGATCAAATTATAAAACATAATAAAGGGGTAAAAGTCAATGATTTCGGTGCAATCGATTAGCTTATGGCCCGAATCTAATGGCAAGGCTGAGGAGCAGGTGATCGGAGTTACTGTAATAGAGATATATTTTAAAGTTTTAAAGTGAAAAACATTTGAAAACGTGCCTCAAATGTGTAATAAAGACATTAAGCTTTCGATTTCAGATTTAATGCCTTTATATTGATATTACGCTATAGATTCAGCTTTTATTCAAAACTTGTTAAAACTTATTCTGAATTAAAACTCAAAATCAAAGCAATAAAAAAAATACGATTTATCTATTCATTATCGGAAAGTATTGAAACATTTTTAAATAGTTTACGGAAATTAAATGAATAACTAATTTAAATATAAATTTCCTATTTTTTTATTTACAATAATTCGTATATTTTGTTATTTCAATGTCAAAAGTGTTGGGTAAAAAATAAATAAATAAATAGGATAATTGAAAGGTCTGGCAGGTGTTTGGGGTCTGAGCTGAAACAACATTAGATCAGAAGATATTAGTTAATGAAAAACAGACAAAAAGTTCGCAAATATTTGAATTCGTGTCCAATTATTTGTAGTGCATTCCAAACCATAATTAAACAATAATTGTTATAATAATGAAGATATTGATCAATAAAAGGAAGAAATCCTTTTTAGACTTTAAGCGAAACCTTGTGTTCAACTTAAGCATAAAAAATATTTAATAAAAAAATTAATAATTTCTGACAATACAATCGGAAAACAATACTTGAATAGAGTTCTTGAATAGCGGTAATAATTGATGTGAAACTGAATAATAGTTTTTTCTTTATAATAATTTCTCGATTCAATGATTAGCTATTAATTAATAAAATAAAAATTTCATAATAAAAAACATTCTTAAGAGGCATATAATAACTATAATAACTGGTATTTTCCTGGCTTTCTATAATTGAAAAATAAAAACAAATAAAATTCTGCAAACATTTTATAAGCAGTAAATGTAATAAAGGCATAGAAAAAAATCTATAGACAAAGTCGTCTTCTTTTTTGTATAGAAATGTCGTGTATTTAATGTGGAATATAATACTGTAATTACTATTAGTTTTAGAAAACAATCGTATATTTCATTGACATTAAGGAATGAAAGCGAAAAAAATAGAGTACAATAACACGAATTCGTACAATACTGGAGCAAAAGCAGTGCTGACGGGACTGTATTGGATGCAGAGTACAGTAGAACCGGTAACTCAGAAAAAATTATGAAAGTTTCAGAAATCTTCTACCGGTTCACTGATTCTCTCACTCAGTTGTGCTCTTCTTTTAAACACAAATCTCAGTCCTGTTTCTCATTAGAGTTGGGCTGAAGTCAAAAGCTGTGACGCGATTGAGAAAGCAATTAAAGACACGGTTTCAGGTAGTGATGTGCAAAGGGGGTACTCGGACTATACCTAACCCTCCTGGCCTCAAGATAAAGTGACCTCTATCCGATACGTTAAATTGGCCAAGATTGGCTTATCCGAATAATTATGAACCTGGCCAGAAGTTGACAGAAGTTAGAATCGGTTGAGCTATGATTATACCCACTCTTCCAATAATGACTAAGAATATGAAAATGAACTAAAAATAATCAAATCTGTGATTGTTTTTTGAAATCTCATAAATAATGAATCGAATAAATCACGCAAAATGTGAGCGAAGAGGCGCTCATATGAAAGGAAAGGCACTATATTTAGGATATGTAGTACTGATTGCAGTGTTATTGACTCGATTCACATCATAATTCTCATAATTCTACTTCTTTTCTGAAATTCATGATAAGGCCTGTCATACCTCTTGTCATACACTCATAATTACTACAATGAAGTATAAAAAAAAATTAAGTCTAATAAAAAATATCTTCAAATTTGCGTCTCTTTTGTTATACTTTTTATGATTATATCGATTTAAATGAGGGTTTCTTCGACTCCAACCAAATTCTTGTCTATAACTACACCCAAAATATGTTAATTCTTTTATTTTTGATTCCGTGCGACAAAACATTTTTTATAGACAGGAACTGAACTAAAACTAATTCAAATGTCAAAAATTCAATCAATTCATACTGTAGTTAATGGAAAGCCTTGAAAATGAAAATATTTTATCAATAATAAGAAGAATATAATAATAAATAATATAAATATTTATATGTGTTTCAGAAATGCATTTAAATTATATAAAGAAAAAAATAGTTTTAATGGAAATGTAAAAAAAATAGTCAATAAATAGATGAATAGATTTGGGGAAACACTTAAATAAAAAGCAACTCAAGTACTATTACAAGACCTCACGCGGTGCTCATCCTTAGTATATCTACTTTTATAATTCAAATACACGACTACTGAATCAGAGATAAAATAATATTAAGAGAAAATGTAATTTAGATTTAGTACTGGTTTTTGAATAAACAGAATCTTAACCAACATTAGGAAAGGTAAGAAATTTATGATTCGGGAACAGAGGGTGTGTTGTCGTGAAATCGTACACCTTTTCAATAGCATAAACAGTTAACGATATTCATCATCATTTCAGCGCTCAGTTTATTCCCATTAATAGCCTGAATGGCCGACAGTTTAGCACTACTTCTGATATAAAAGCAATCAATTAAACAGAAATAGTTTGCGCGGAATAAGTGTAATATAAGATCACTTTATAGCTTAATAGCATTCAATAGGTTATGAGTCATAAGTCACGACATTATTGTACAAACAATTCATAATCGAATCATTTGTTTGTGTTATTTCCTAATGTTTGCCGGTTTGGCTGACAAGTGAGATCCTCATAAGAATCGAGGGTTAGTTTAGTTTTTTTTTCAGTATTAGTTAGTTTAATAATAATCAATATTTTTAGATGATTTATGAACGATAAATATGATAGAGTATATAGAATGAACTGGTTACAATACTATTTAGATGAACGATTTGATTACATAGATAAGCGAAAGAGTCTAATCAATCAAATATTTGTCGTTAAATATATTAAACATTGAAAGAGAGACTATTATTGTGTGAATTCATGACATTATTTAAAATTCATTCTAAAGGAATGCAAACTTAGTTTTCATTTGATCTTTCATTCAATACTAAAACTTTGCTTAAATTCTTGCAATTCTTTCGCATTGAATGAAAAATAATGATAAATAAAATGATTTTAAAATTTCTATTCAATTCTTGGCTTTTCTATTCGGAGACAATTTAGTGATGAAGGATAGGATTCATTGCAATGGAATTTTAATCGACGACTGGATTGGGATCAAAGTTATGCTCAGTCTATCAAATGCTATCATTTCTTGTCTTAACTCTAAAAATATATTATATTTTCTAAAAATAAACTCTTAATTGAAAAACAGATTAATTATTCAAAAGAAGATAATTGTAAACAAAATTTATTACTTTTATAGGTTTGAGACAAAAATGTTAAAACCGCTGAATATATTGTTATTAAATATTTTGAATATAAATCTTATAATACTTTAATATATTTCGCGCAAAAGAAGTATTGAGTGAATGAGTGAATTAGTAGAGACAGAGAGCGAAAGTGAAAACAAGAAAAATAGTGAACTGTTTGGCAAAGAGTGTAAAGTTGTCTAAAATGTTAATAATAGAGAAGCGATAGACAGAACCGAATGTAATAAAGGCTGAGAGAGGGTGAGAGAGGATGAGAGAGGGCTGACATACCGGCTATAAATAGTACGATCCTATCGGCCGCATCCAACTGGAGGATAGACAGCGGCTGTTGTTTAAGCCATTCACTAATAACCGGAAACTCTGGGATGTGTTGATCCATAGGACAGTTGCCTAACTCTTGATACCATACATGGAATTGTGCCGATTGTGCGGACGCGAGTGGAACTGGACTTTCATCCAAGATTGCAGTGTTTGTGTCCAATGTGTCGAAAGGGCTGAGACAGTGGAAGAGTAGTTCTTTGGTGTTGTTGTTGTTGTAGAGATCATTAAGACTAGAGTCGGAGATGTATTTCCTCAACGCATTCACAAACACTTTCACAACTGATTCGTCCGCTTCTGCTTCCAAACCACTCAAACGGTTTAACAGTTTCCCCAGAATTCAAAACCAAATTTAGACCCAGAGCTCAATTCGGATGAATGAGTCGTTTCTCTGAGTGAAGAGAGGATATGAGTGGAGAGAGAGTCTGACAGACAGAGAGGGAGAGACAAAATAGAGAGAGAGAATGAATGAGAGTTGAAGTGAGAGTCAGAGCAGAGAGAAGACCGAAAGAGACTGTGAGGACTGTAAGGGACTTACATCACAGATATGCGCACAACTAATAGCACTCTATTTATTAAATTAATCGCTTCTTCGTATTCCTCCTCTTCTTCTTCGTATTCTTAGAGAAATTCTGTTCTTTTTATTCAATACTTTAATTCTTAATATAATTCACTTAAAGCACAAAATTCTTATTTAATTCGCTTTTAATTAAAAAAATAAAAATGTTTTGCTTATCAAATGTCGCATCGATTCTGATAGCAATAAATCATAGAAATAACATATCTTTTAATCGATGTTTGACCACAATTACGATAATTAAGAAGTTGTGCTTATTTTGGTTTTAGGCCAAATGTAATGCCTTATTAATGACAGCGAAAAATATATCAATTAATGGTTTAATTATCAAATTATAATATAAATTAAAAACCAATTTATTTATGATAAGACCTCAAGACTTAACTAATTATCACTTTATTGAGGAATCGATAAAATAAATTAAAATATTTTTTCAGTTATGAAAACTGTTTTTTTTAAACACTTTTTAAATAGATTTTAAGCGAAGATATACTGAATTCGTGTGAAGATAAATGCATTGCATAAATGCCATCAAAATTTTCATCACTTTTCTTGACTTACATTAGATTTTTAGCTTTTCTTTGAAAAAAGTTTAATATTTAATAATAATTTTTGGCATCAATTTTCACAATTAAGTCCAAGTCTTGAGTCGATTGGCGCACATATGTGTCATCCGAATAGCATTTCAACTATTTTTTCATTTAAACTCATTTAAGTGTCGGACGAGTTATGGCTTTCGTTTGTAATTCATATATAAGTTAACTATAAATATAAGTAATTATTATATTATTATTAGAGAACTATATTATCATATAATACAGTATTTTATATTATATTAGATTTTGTTCTCAAGAATTGATTAAACGAATGGCAACTTAGCAACAAAAATGTGTCAGATGTTTGTCAATGCAATCAATAAAACTATATTTCTTTATAATATACTATAATATAATACACGTTATTATGCATTGCATTACATATTCTCTATTCATATAATATTAATCAAATCATTCATTACTTATATTATAAATACTTATTATTATTATTATTTAATTCTATGACAAATGCATTCATTCATCAATAGTAGTCTCACTCATGTCATGTCATGTCATGTTTGAGTCCATTGACTGAATGTCAGTCTTTGCGATCAAAGCACACATACATTGATCCAAAGAGTCGGTCACTCAGTCTTGTGTCCGATCCGTTCGTACAGTATTTGTGTTGATTTGAATCGATGGCAACAGTGCTCGAGAGGATGAGAAGGTGTGAGTCGTATGGATGGTATGAGTGGTACGAGTGGTATGAGTGGTATGAGTGGTGGCAACTGTGCACTCAGTTCTGGCAGTCGTGTAGTGTTACTAAACATTGATTTTCTTCTCTACTCTTCTCTACTGTTCTCTGGTCTGCACTGAACTGAATGCATGAAAACATTGAACCAAAACGTGAATACAATTTGTGAGAAACGTTCAGATATGACAGTCCGGGGTATGAATTGAACACAATATAGTGGTTAGATCTGAGCTAATAGTTAATACAGTGGTTGCAGGAGTGGTGCACAGAGTCAACCATTACAGCAGACAATGGCTGGCTTTTAATTATACTCATTATCCGTATAATTGAAGACTCAATTGAAACACAGATAAGAGTTATGTCTGTTATGTATGAGTCATACGAATCGATCGCTTTCTCTCACTCTATCCGACTCTCAATGAGTCTCTCATTCATCGATTCCGTCCATTCAGTGCAAACAGTAGTGAACTCTCACTCAAACTGATTGTCGCCAAAACAGTCAAAACAATCGGTGCAATAGTCGATGCAATACTAGTAATACAAGTCAGAGCTTAATAGTATCAGAGCTTACGTTAACACTGTTTCCAATATATTCTCTAATAATAATTGTCTGCACAGAACAGAACAGAAGAGAACCTGCACTCCAGTCGTGTGTATACTATAAACACGTTTTTAGTTTATTTACCTCAAAGGCTATTACAGTATTATATAAGTTGGAGAGCAGTCATACGGGTATGATATGCAACACAACATATGACTGGCATTTCAACAGAACGGGCTGATTGACACTCATTGCCCAGTACTGTACTGTAACAGTCTACTCAAGGTTCTTTCTCCTTTAACCACTCAAGTCTCTATTCAAATGATATGCCGCGGGTTTGGGTCCGATCGAAAAAGTACCGAAAATTCTTGAAATTGTCACCAATACTACCACTGTATAATCAAGATCAAAATTCAAATCAGTTAACACAAATTAAACTGTTTGTTATCATTGTTTTGAGAAGACATTCAGACTGCCTGTCTTGTAATTAAGTATAAAATTCTTGCAATAAATAAACAAAGGTTTCAATTAAGGGCTAATATACTGCCCTGCACAAAATAGGAGCCGCGGCTCTTTATTCAATGCATTATAGCTGAGTTCATACGGCAGACTCATTGCTTGACACTTGTCATAGTATACATATACAGTAGTTAGCAGAAAACAGTCGTAGAGTTCGAACGGATTGCCAATTAATGTATTCAACGAAATAGAGAACTATTGATAAGAAAATATTTGTTGAGTTATTGACTCAAATATAATGAACATTCGTTACGAACTTTACTCATTGGGATTCTACAGGAAATGGATCTGAATGTCAATAATGTTTGCAGGGGATTTAAAGTTCGAAAGAGAAGTGCAAGCCTGCTAATATAGGATAGAAGCCCACCATTGGGCTGACCCTGGAGTCTAATATTGTGATTAAGCAACAATCCATTCCACTCACTATTTCTGTACTCTCACTAATATTTACATAGAATTACTGTATATTTTATACATTAGTATTAAATAGTATTCGGATTACTATTTGATTTTCATTCATTCAATAAAATACTTTCACAAAGAATATGAAAATAAATTACCTGCACTAGATTGTGCTTCAAAAAGAACTCTACACACATTGGTAGTACTCCATAGACTACAATGTTATACGGTACAGTGGTTCATATTTGAAAAGTTGCATTGATTGAATTGGGCGTTCAAACCAGTCATTCTAAGCAATGTATATTT
>JAQIWA010003029.1:0-11460 GCA_034693305.1 Eueremaeus valkanovi | reverse complement strand
AAATTAAGCTTAATTTAGCCTTAATTGGTGTTAATTTAATAGAATTAAGCCGAAATTCGGTCAAATTCGGTTAAAATGGTGGCTAATTTTCGGCTTAGCGGCCATTTTTTCCGATATTTTGCCAAAAGTCTTGGGAGGGTATGTTTTATGCCAAAAAACATAGGTTTGCTTTTCGAAGACCTAGGGGGGTATTTTGCCAATTTTCAAACCTAGGGGGGGGTATTTTGGCTATACCCCCCCTTGGCCATCCCTAAAGTTATATAAAGCAATAAATTTATGACTCGATTGAGTTATTTTGAATAATAGCAGAAAATTTATGGTTCGGAACCAATGCTTTAAATATTATTTATATCGACTGAGATTCTACTATAATAAATGATCTTTCTAATTTTATAATTGAGTATAATTTACCAGAACATCAATTTAGATTAGATAACTTCAAATCAACTGAATTATTAGATAGCAATGAGCAATAAGCAAGCAACTAACAGCAACTAACTGTAAGTACAGCCAACATACAGTATATGCATTACTGTAATAGTCCTTTCCGTTTCGATCTACAGTACACTAAGTGAGCACTAGTGCATAGTTTAAATATTTCGATATAATCACGTCTGTAAACTCCAACTACCAGAGCTCTCCGAGACGGGCCAACTCTTGTTCCCCTCTGACCCCATTGGACAAGTAATTGCAAAGCACTTCAAAACTGTTACTAAACTTGAGTTTATGTTTAGAACCCAAACGAATGCAAGAAATGGCTTATATGTGTGTGAAATGTCAATACGAGTGTCAATACGTGTGTCAACACTTGTGACCGCAAACGAGTGTTGAAATCATAAAAGTGTTGATCCCATACCTTATGGCAGTAATAAATAGCAGTCGCTATTTGTCTGAACAGACGTCTGGCCTCAGAGTCGGTCAACATTTTCCTATCGCTAACGTATTCATAGACTTCGCCTCCACTCGCGTATTGCATAACCAAAACTATTTTGTCTTTGTTTTCAAAAACTGTTCGGAATTTAAAAAAATTATAGACTTTATGATCAGAAAAGTGTTTGGAAGAAGTGTTCCATACCTTCATAGATATGAGTGATGTGCGGGTGCTGTATGGAAGACATTATCTGTATTTCTCTTCTTATCCGAATCAAGTCCTGATCACTTTCCACTTTGGACTTCTTGATCGTCTTTATGGCAACCTTTCAAACAAATTAAATAAATATTTTAATGAGTCAACCGTATGAGCACAGGGAGTGTTTCGGCTACAATAAGCACACTTGTGGGCTTGGGAGCTTATTTCTGTCCGAACCATTTATAATAACAATGACCAGTGGCCACCCAGGTATGGCAATAGAATACCGGTAATACTCAATCACTTTATATGCATTTGTTTAAAGGCTAGCATTGAATCCGAAATAGACTAGAGATAATGACATTGTATTCACCGAAGAATACAGACATTAATGTTTGCAAACAATTTCTATTATATAATTCAATCTCAGAGTTGTCCTAAATCTCCTAAATGTCAAAATCTTCCACAATTTCTGAAGAATTTTTCTTAAAACCTTTTGTTTGGATTAAATGATGTAAATTATATTCGTATAGTATGTTTGAATTTTTTAAATAATAAAACTTTCTAATAAATTGTGCATGCTCATTCCTTGAGCATAGAATGAGGTCAACTCTTTTTTTAATTAGCACAAAAGAGTTCACCTTGGTGTCATCATAATTATAATAAACTGATTTATTTTTAATTATTTTCAGAACTCATTAAATCAGAGCAAAGGGGCAAAGGGGGCAAAGGGGCAAAGCGCATGATCTCATCGCGGAGTCAGCCACTTATATCGAAACAAGAAAGTGTCATGCTAAAATGCATCGAAAATATGACTTGTACTGTAAATTTAAATAATTTTAATCATCTTTTTTATATCAGATGTTGAGTAGAGTATAACTCAATTTTTGTTACATTAGTTCCAATCAATCATTTTCTAAATAGCAGTTAATTCTATCTATTTTAGAGAAATGTGCACTGGATCATTTTTCTGTTTTTGTTCAATGAATAATAGCTGGGGTCGTTCGATAAAGGCATGTATAGCAGCCAAAGTTTCAGGGGTCAATCCCCTGGTCTCCCACTTTGCCCACTAATGACATTATATATTCATTTGTGTGCATCATATTTATGTAGTTTTAAATTAAAGGAAAAGTTTATAATTAGATCTGAAAAACAGGAATTTTATCGAAATAATGAACAGTTTATTGTTCAGTATAGTTGACATCAAATGCTCCCACTTTTGGCACTATATTTAAAGATCAAATAATAATCACTTGAGAGAAGTCTGAGTCTAACTGTGAATCTAAAAAATAAGATTTTATAAAATCTATTGAACCCGAAAAGGAGTTAAACCCTTAATGTTTGCGGAAAATGAATTTTGCAAACAATTTCCAATTCAGAGACAGACAATCATTTGTTCCATATTTTCTCTGTTCTGATGTACAGTATTTAAACTTTTAGTGTTTATTATATAATTCAAAGAATTAGATTAAGTGAACAACTTTTTGGCATAAAAACGGCTGATTCTCTACAATTCATATATCGTTTCATCTCTTTCTAAATACTTATTGAATTTGGAATAGAACTCATGTCTGACCTCTTGTCCCGTCTCTTTGTTGATGGCCAGTTGCACCTTGCCATAAGTGCCCTGTCCCAGTTTCTTAATAACTTCAAAGCGTTGTTTCAAGCGATGCTTTTTCTCAGGCTTTGCCACAATTTTCGAGTCATTTTGGGTTGACTTGAGTTTGGGTCGAACCGAACGATTAGGTTTAGCTGACGGTTCGTTTACAACCATTTTATATATTTATATAAATATTTCAATTAAACTCATAAATAATTCTTAATATTTCAAAACTTTGACACAAATTCAACAGACTTTGTATAAAAAACTTTTAAATATAGTTTTAAAGAACATTATTCGCTATAATATATGATATTTTGGAAGAAAATTGAATTAAATATAAAATCGTATGAAATTCAGACTTAAAGTCGGGAAGAATTAGATGGAAATGGCGTTAATGTCAACAGATATGCAATAGTTTGTTGAATAGAGAGTTGAGTTCTGTTGCGATTAACTGCTCAGTTGTGGTAAGGCTTGAAAAGGATCACAAATTTGGCACTCAATGACTGACTCCTTGCAGGCAATCCTACGCCTGTGGAGGAACACAATCGCCTGAATCGCCTACGCGTTTAGTCATTAAACTAGACTTCAATATTCAATATATGTATATAATATCGAAAGAGATTTAATAACACCAATGAATATATATTTAATTATATGTGGATAACATGTAATTAAGTTAACGGCACACGACTAGAGCTCTTCCGAAGCAACACAACTGGAGATCACAGAGAGTTAGTTATAAATTATAACTTATAATAGGATTGGATTCTCAGACAAACTCAATATTCATTGTTTAATATTCTTATCGTTCATAAAAGTGATCCATTAATTGAGTTTAAGTGAAAATTATTAAACAATTTGAAATAATTTAACAAATTTTAACAATAAATTAAAAGAATTAATAAATAAACAAAAAGTTGTGAACAATAGTTGTGTTGAAAAGTTTTATTTCTAATTCAGTTCGAGTTGAGAGGAGAGGCAAATGAGAGGCAATGGGCGACAAAATCTGTTAAAACCAAATGCATTCCACAATATATCAGTTGGAAAAGTCAGCACAAATGAGCTGAACTAACTGTACTCTACAGTTACTGTACTGATGGCTGTGCACTTTGAAGCAACACTTTCAACTAAATTAAGCTATAATTAGAAAGTGATGTCGTATTAGTATAGTATAGGTTTGCGATGTTATTATATTTGTGAGCTTCACGTCTTATGTCTATTGGATCCGAGCCATCAACTTATGACTGCACTAAACCCAACATTCAATGAAACGCTTTCTTTTGCAAAATATACAGAATTCTCATCAAATGTTTGTTTTAATATCCAATTCAACCCAATCCTAACATTTTATAGTTAAAAAACTTTTTCTGTGAAAAAACCAAAATATTTTACAATAATATTAATTAAGATCAGAATTGGTTTGAAAACTAAATCCAAACAAGACATACAAAACACAAAATTTTTATCGCAATTGATTGGTTGCAAACCGGGAGAGAATACGTTATAATTATAGATAAGTTAGATATGGGTTATAAAGGTTAGTGTGAATAACATTACACAATATGTTGAGTCTAATTGGCAATAGCACTGGCACTGGCAGTCATACTGTGTAACCGTACAATAGTTGGCGTAATAAACATTAGAGAATCAACTTTTCATATCGCAATCTCTGAAAGTATCCACCTACCTTGTTGTTAGTCCTATTAATTCGACTGTAACATGAGTGCCTGGGTCATACAAAAAGCCCAAAATGTATCGGAAACTAACAGTCCGTTTATGAGATGTAAAACAATTCAATTTACGAGAGAAACAGAATTCGAAATTCACATGAAGTGGACTCAAATAAATTGACTTTTTTAGTAAATATCCATTAAATAATTGATAGTATAATATAATATACAGTCAAGTAATTTAAGTCTTATAATACTCTATTGTTATCAACTGTACTGTAACTAACATTACATATTTGTGCATATGCACACATGGACATGGTAGTTTCATACCACTGCTGTATGATTTATTTCAATCGGGTTAAAATAATATTAAGAATATTCATTAGATTTCCTGTAAATAAAATATAAGATTTTCAAAAAATACTTTTATTCCGATTAAACATATGTTTAGGAAATGTTTTCTCATTTGTTTACAATTTCAGTATTTATTTGTTTTTTAAATAAATTATTGAAAAGCCATTCGATTTGAAAAAATTAATCCAAAAATAAATAATACAAAAACCAATTGATATAACGATTTGAGAACGAATGACTGAAACACCCTGGCCACTTATTGGATTCTGCGACTATTTTCTATTGTATAAGACAGGGCAAGAAGATCAACTTGTTCATATATTCCAGAACATATTTCATATGACCTGTATTTTAAAATCAATTCAATACAAGGAAAATAAAAGATGTTTTGAAAAATCAACAAGGTGGTACACTATTATGTTCACTCCGCTTTACAAACCGGAGTTAAGGATGTATAGGTACAAAATGTCAGGGTCGTATTTTGAAATTTTTTCCAAGGTTGATCAGGGTACCCAAAACGGATTTGGCCCATGATTTTTCGCCAACCTTGGGGTAAAAACTCATCTGAAAGAGGTCACTTCAAAAAGACAAAATACAGTACTGTTTTTGACCCGATTAGAAATGAGCTGATCTTCGTTCTCAAACCGACATATAGTGAATAAACATTGAATTCAATAAATAAATAATAGACTAATAATTATTAATAGTATTTATTTTGACTCAATATCACAAAAATAGTGAAAATCAGATATAATTTTAGGACAAAATTGTTTTAATGAATATTCAAATAATTTCTAATTACTGTATATACAAGTGTTTGACTTCAGAGTTTAGAAATTATTGTTCGGAAAGAAATATAAATAAAATTATTGAAAATCATTGAAATAACTCAATATCACTGATAATACATCTGTTTTTTCGAGTTGTCATCAAATAATTTAATTTATAAATAATTATAAAAATGGCTCAAAATTTCGTTTAAAAACTTGGAATAAATTAATATTAAAATAAATATTTTTATGAATTTTGATGTTTAGCTCAAAATTTATTGAAAATAAATAATAATCTGATCAATAATTTAACTATAAGTCAATCCTTCAATATCTTTAGTATATTTGAAAATAAAGGCAGAGATGCAGACAAACGGGGTTTTACGGCATTGACTTTGTTTATGATTGCGGTCTCAAATCGCGACACTCGCTCAATAAGTCGGGTCAATTCAGCAATGAATAAGAAGGTGAAGACAAAATCAAGGCTTAAGGATAAGGAGAGTATAAATATTTTATGCTAACAATTTGGTTGTGTCAGTGCTTTTAGAGTATTACCCCGGCTATGACAGCCTTGTGAGCCAGCATATTTTTAAAGCGAAATACATTGAAGTTATTATTTAATGTTTAACCCAAATAAAGAAAGTCTGGACTAGACTCCCAAAAGCTCATCTTGGTCGCGTACAAGATCGGGGCAAATGTTGGATTACTTTAGGGACAGACCCGGTAGGACGGGACGACCTTTTTGTCTCTTGTATGGGGACGGGAAAAGACGGGACGGACTGAATGTTGTAAATCTATTTTGGACTTCGTTTGAGCGCATCTCTGCTCTAATATTAATTCATTCGATATCACAGATAGAGATAATTACTAAATAATTGTTGTCGACCAGTGCTAATGCACTTGTAATTAAACTTGTGCTGACATGCCTTCGATTTAAAGCTTATTTAAAGTACTTGAAAAGGGAATGCATTTTAGGCTTGTATTGAATTATTTATCTGAACCTCATTTGGAATCAAAACTCATTCAAAACAGAAATGGATTTAAAAATGAAAATAAGCCTCGAATTCGGTTTAAACCATTCGTTGTTCGATATCTATTGAAATATTCTGTTTCTGAGATCTGTTTCTTATACTTAACATTAAACAAGGTCGATACAGTATTATGTTAACTCCGCTTTTGTAGAATATTCAAAACCAAATATTCCCTTACATAGGATAGCTTTCTCCAGCCATTCCCTAGCCTTCAGCCTTTCCTTTCCTTCTTCTTTCAGGGGGGGGGGCGAGGAGTTAAAAATCGAAACTATATCCGCTCATTAAGGCGGAGTAAAAAATGGCAAAATCTATTAGAATCCAAGTCTAGTCCCCAATGGAGAGAATGGAAAGTCTGGAGAATAACCACTTTAGGGACAGTTGATGAGAAAGTTGCGCCGGAATAGACTGATTGTTCTCTGCAGTATCAGTAGGAAAAGGATGTGAGTAGAGATAGTTCGGAGAGAAAGATCTATATAGAAATAGGCTTCATAATAAAATCTACTAGGTCAATATCATAGTTATCGTATGTAAGAGAAATTGGTAAATCTGTTTGACTCAATAACCAAGAAAGCGGAGCTAACATACTAGTGCACAGACCTTGTTCTGATATAACAACGAAATGTTTTGATGCACTCGAAGTCTTAGAGCAATAGACACGCATTGACTGCATTTAGAGAATCAGTTGAAAAGAGAGAATATATATATAGAAAGCGTTTATCAATATATGGACTGATCCGACTGAAACTGTGGGCAATCGGGCACTACAGGTGCACTGCACTGGCAGCTCATGCAGTATACCAGTATATAATTGAACAGAAGCGCTGCCTTTATTTATAGTTAAAGATTTTGTGCTTTTAATGTTGGCGTAAATAATAGAGTTTTGGCGAAAACTACTCGTAATTCAAGTTATGCTTCACTTCTAAGAGATTTGTTTCAATTATTTTAATCATTTGAATGCAATTATCAATAAATTCTTTTAAAAGGACAGGATTTTTGGCCATCGCTTTGGGAGGCAAAGGCAAAGCACCGGAATTATAAACATTTGACTCTATACTCCAAATTCGGAATAGTATTGAAATATTGAGGAAAATACTCAATAATAGCGTAAAGAATATGATTCTCATAAGGAATGTGTCGCTCACTGACAGCATATTCACTAATATTGCGCACAATTTGCTTGCCTTCGAATCGGGTATGGGATCAGAGGTATGACTCGAGTCCGGAATGATAGCATCACTGACTGCGGGAACGGATGAATCGGTGTTAATGTAATCGATAATTTTGGCGTTGAGTTTGAGATCAGCCAAAGGGCTACCGATCCCTGAATTCTGTTCGAATTGGAGCCAATTGGGTAACTGTTTGGAGAGATCGGCGCAAAAGTCTGTAATTCCCTGAATAGAGCTCTTTTCGATCATAGACTTCATTAGACCCAAACCCCAGACGTTCTTCTTGTAGACGACCCGCGCGTGAACTTTAATTCGTGTCAAGTCTTCCGAGTCCTGAGTCAAACACCACAAGGAGTGCATTGAAAATGTGTCGCAATAGGGAACGCCCTCATTGTCCACTTCCGACTTAATCGTGTAGTACTTCCCGGCATTGCTCTCATCGATCAGACGCTGGCATTCGATAGTTCGGGCGGTCTTTATGAGTGTGTGGTTGAGGGCAACCGTATAAGTCAATTGTCTCATCTTATCGGTGGCCGAGTCCTCCCACTGGGAGACGCACAGGTCGTACGTTCGGCGCGATTTGTGCAGATTGTGAATGAATTTGCTGTCCGTAAAGATCAGCTCAAATGCCCGGTCGATAGTCAACGCAAACGTGGCGTTCATTATAAGCTTCCCCTCGTGTTGACTGCACCGGCAGTTCGTTACCAGTGATTTGGATTCGACACAGTCCTCATAAACATCTGGTCCTATAGTCAGTTCCGGATCACTAGAATTACAAGAATCGGAATTTTCGGGTGCCATCACTTGAGGCTGAGCTGAGAGCCTGTGCACCAAATTGTCGCTATAATACTCTTCGTCGTCGTCTGAAGTCAGGCCCAAGTCTTCGCCATAACTGTAGTGAACCTTAAATTTAATTTTACATTAAATCGAGTTTTGTTTGCAATCCGTCATTACTGGCAGTCATACCCATTGCCAGAGTTGGGCCGAACTCATGGGTTGGTCTAACAGTGCATTTTGCCAGAGCCGGAACAGCATTACATATGTCTTATCTCTGGCTGCGAATGAAGTGAACACATATTTATCTCCTGTAGTCGTCACCACTTGAATAGCATTGGGTATAACCCGAGCCGTATTAGTCTTCGTCAGAGCCGTTATGTCTCGACATTTGATTACCTTTTCATCGATTAATACAATAATTGAATTCAATGTCGATTCGAGTGAGACATCGATTGTCATATAGAGAGACAATACTTACAAGACTTGTCTCCCATTTGAAAATATTGGCGTAAAATGATATGTAATTCAGAGATAAGTAAAGCCTTCCGTGGACTAGGATTTCCTTCTGCAGAGCGCACGAGTAGTCGACAACCAGTCGTTCGTTGTTTGGCACCAAATCAGAGAACAATCGCTTGAATTCTTCGTGTCGTGTCTTATACGACGGATTCAATATATTAAGCCACGAGTTGTTCGACCGCTTCTTCTTGAGTCCACTCTTAGCCTCACTCTTATCGCTCACATTCTTCTTCACATCACTGCCGGAGCTATTGATCTGCCAATCAGTTGACGTCATTTCCAATCGCTTGTTGTCTGGCATCGACTCCACAGAAGAAGACATACTATTCGTCATATCTTTGTCTCTGTCTATGTCTTTGTCTTTGTCTTTGTCTTTACAGGTCTTCTCACTCGTAGTCATAGAATCGCTTGAATTAAGATTTTTATCGCCATTTGATTCGCTGTTATTCTGAGAGCTATTAAGCGATCGACGAATCAATTGCTGTTGAGATGCAATCATTGACTGCATTCCCAAACCTATTCATACAATTAATTAACACTTAATTAACGTTAAATCGATTTTAACCTCAAATATGTTTCAAACGTTTTATTGCATTTCAATTCATATTAGACTTAATTTAATTTAATATTCAATTAATACTTATTCAGTCAATACTGATAACAATTATTGTTATTTCAGTCGACTGTTCAGTAAATATTGCATTTGTTTCCAATGTTTGCCAACATATGAGAGACCTGTCATATGATCACTCACTGTGTACTCAACCATATTAGACATGTCCTATGGGTTTATGGTCTATGGGTTTGGGCCAAATATGCTCCCGTCCATCCATTCGTCTCTATTCTGACCAATTCTTGATCATTATATTAAAGGAAACTCAGTTTTCAAATATAATATACAAATAATTACATTTACGGTATGAGTGCAGACAATAGACACAACTATTTGAATGCTCTTAAGAATTAAAATATTGAAATCAATCCAAATGTTTATGTTAGTATCAAAATGGGTCCTGGTCTTGTCTTGAAGGTGTACAGGTGTTAATTACAGTACTTATCGTCCCGTTCCTGCCTGGTCTTGGTAACTAAACATTTTTATTTAGCTGTCAAATCCTGTCTTGGTCTAGAAGGTAAATTTCTCGTCCTGTTCAGGTCCAAGACCAAGACAGGAGACAAGGATTAAGAAGAACATTTGGGAGTCTAATTCATAGCTTTTAAAAGTTAAGAATTGATTTATAATTATTGATTACAAATCTCAGCTTTTGTTAATTCACTTTCTATAGTCTTTTCAAATCCAATTCAATGACTGAACACTTGTTCCACAAAATAATTTGTATGAATTGAATATATGGCACAGTTTTTGTGCGAATATACAACAATTTTTTAATACCTTAAAAATTTCCAGACACTATCAATATATTGTCCTGGTCAGACCCTCACCAGGACACAGGACAGATACCTTGATTCCAGGACTGTCCTGGTAAAACTAGGACGTTTGGTCACCCTATTGGACGGTCCAATACGTCCGAGTCGCAATACTCTTGTAAATTTATTAATATTAGGTAGGGTACAATGGTGGACAAGATGGAGACCTTAACCGGAAATTAGACAACTTTTAACGAAATTCTGTTAAAATATTGGAGTTCAAGAAAAAACGGCACCATGGCTATTTTTATCCCATTCTTTTCGCTGAGTACATTTCATAACTCAGGGTGGTTTTGGCTGTACCCCGTTGAAAAGTCCCACTAATTTATCTGATTTTCTGTTTGTCGACTCATTTCTAGTTTGAAAATTGCACTTTCATTGTCATTGTTGTCATTGTCCGCATTCATCGATAGTTATTCCTTAAGACCTTAAGTTCACCTAAAGATTGATTGAATGAGTTTTAGAATTCTTTTAGAATTCATTGAAAAATTGAATAAAAAGACCATTTATTTCATATGATTGCACATTATTCCTGAAAATCAATGGCATTTAAGTTAACGAAAATTTTGTGATAAAAATAAAATAAAACAATCAGAATGTTATTATCAGCAGTATACATTTGATCTATTGGTGATAAGCTTGATATTATAGCCAATAGAAGATAATTGGGTCAATTGGTATTCATAACTATAGTATTCACTTGTAGTAACACTAACAAGGACAACATTTTGAAAATTTCATAACAATGGTGGACAGAAACAGACGGACAGACAGACAAAGAAACAGACACTTTCTCCAGAACAAAGAAAAATAAGAATTCTTCGGTTGAACTGAACTATGGATCGACTAAAGCATTGCATTCATAACTCATTCCTCGCTTAAGACTCATTGAAGACATTTCCCGAATCACTCTTGTCTTCCGTCGAGTATTGCTTTCACTTCAGATCGAAACCAATCGTCATTTAGAGGCCATTTCATCCAAACAAGAATTTCATTCATTACTTGAAATACAATCAGTTCTAACAGACATTGGATTTAGAAAACAGATTATAATTAATGGTTTGAATAGATTTGAG
>JAQIWA010003028.1:0-11463 GCA_034693305.1 Eueremaeus valkanovi | reverse complement strand
TTTCAATGCTTTTACGGTGTATTGCAGTGAAGTATATATATTTTTATTGTTTCAGGCCTTTAGTGAGTTGGCTGTACCTTGATGTTTTATTTTTGCTATACCACTTGGCCATCACTGATATGTCAAATAAATCATTTGAATTGAAGAAAGCAGAATTGAGGCTATATTTTTGGCTTCTCTTTTCAGTTACAGTATAGATATGATATCAAAGGTTTTCGTTTGAATTCATTAAAATAATTGCAAAGAATATGATTGAAATGATTTAGAATTTACATAAGCTTTGCATTCATGGCATGGAATCACAAAAAGATTTTTATTAAAAAAAATTCAATTTGTCTGCAAAATGAATATACAGTACATTTCATTATTGAACGCTTTCTAATAAAGACGAATTAGAGAAACAGTCAGTTCTCAGAAGGTTGGGCACACGTATTCTGGGTGCGATACGCCCACTGTATAAGCTAAAAAGAACAAGGGCTAATTTTTATTCTTAATTATTCTAGTTCAATCTACTGTACTTTCACAGGAATTACATTTCCAATATTTCAATTATTTACACATTGGATCAGTGGTGCGAAGAAGAGGGAATAAGGTATAAAATTCCCCTGGATTTTGACCGATGATCCCAAGAATTTCGATCGATTTTCGAAGATATAGCGTCGAACCCAAAATTGACCAAATATTTAATGAAATTAATCGAATTCTGATGAAAAAGTGACTAAAATTTCAGTGAAAATATAATATAGGGTAGAATTATATTCAGTACAATTCAATACCCTGGTATAATTCTTTTCCAATAGTATAATATAATCGAATTTTCTTTATCTATTTTGCTTTCAATTTGATTTAAGAATTATAACTCAATTATATTTAATGTTATCCATGTTATCATTATTTCAGTTCTGACTCACAATAAGTCTCTTTCGCTCATCGATTCGGTTGAACTGAATTAAATTAATTAATGAATTTTCGTTCACATAATTCGATCGAAAATTTTTCAGTTTAGACGCAAAGGAAAAAATAAATGAAGGCAATGGTTCCAAAACCTATGGGGTATTGTGACTAACCCTCCCTTCACTAACCCTAGATAATATCTTAGGATGAATAGAACTGTCCTTCATAATTTTGTCTGATAAGACCAACTTATAAGTGGATCAAACTTTCTTTTTCTGGTTCTATTGTAAATCAAATAAAAAGTTTTGAGAGATTTCTAAATGATTTTTGAAACAAATCAGAAATAAATGGATTAATAATTACACTAATTGTCAACAGTTTTGCAACTCTTCGGTTGCCTTTGTCTTAATGTTGTATTGCTTTCGATTATATGTCTTAAACTAATTTCATGAGTTTAAACAACAAACCAAACACAGACTGATTGTATCGAATTAATTATGCGCTTAAATACACACAATTCGGCTTTGGATGGCATCGATGGCTCTCTACTAATCAATAGCCAATGTATTGTCAACGCAAAGGTGGGGTTCAGACAACACAAAGCCAATTAAGTTTATGCTATGCGTTCTCTTCTGTTGCTCACAGAGATGCACAATGAGCTCGGGTAAGGTTCTGATATAAACCTTACAATCCATTTAAACTTCTCTGTAATTTTTAATGATGAGTTTCAGTGTTTATTTTCAGTAAATCTCCCTGCTCAACCATTCTCCACAGGGTTATCCGTCAACAAGACATCATATAGATCGGGATGAAGTAGTCTTGTACTGAATTTCTGAACTTAGACTCATTATACTGTATGTCAACCAGTATTTTCATATGCGTTCATATGCTTCGCATTAATTCAGTACTTTATTGTTTGATGAAAATTGGGGCACAAGTAGTATAACCAGAAATACAGCCCAATATTAAGACATCATTAATCAGGAAATTCATATACTGTATGACCGACTCATATAAAAAGTAATTAAAAGTGAAATTTAAAATTATATCTTATTTGAGTCTATTTGGAGAATATTTTATTAAACGAATTGTATAACTACTGTAGTTATAAAGAGATTAATTCTTATATAAAATAAAATCGTGTACAGTTCAGTTTATTGGACATCCCTGGGTTACTGTTACCGTTTATTTAGTTAGTTCTGAATGTTTACAACATTACGAATCAGTATTCCGTTAGCGAAAGCTCTGTCAGCCCTAAAAATATATCCGATTTATATAAACGAACTGTTTTTCGCTTTATTTCACTAATATTTTCGATATATTTTTTAATGATCTCAGTCTTCGAGTATTTGAGCTCAAACTGAATTCCAGAGATTTTCTTACAATAACTTTCGACATATACTATAGTGTCTAACATATCGATGAATCACAGATATAGCGATCGCTGACTTGAGATATGGCTGAGACCAGAGAAGGCAACGCAACTCAACTGAACTCACGGCCCACTGCTCTCCGAAGACTAATAAAGTGCGAATTCGTTTTATACCAACAGTGCCTCATATTCTGGTTAATGGCTTTGCGCTCAAACTTCAATACAAATAAAAGATTACGTCTTCGACCTCACAGTACTGACCATTCATTCATGGGTTCAGTTTAGTTAACGATTGGCCAATAATTGATTGGAGACCCGCAGACAAGCAGAGAGTAGAGTCCAGTTTGTCGTACAGATCAACAGAAGTTATTTGACTCATAAATTAGTTTATTCTATGTATTCAACGATTTCGAAGCAAACTTCGGAATAACATTAGTCCGGCTCATATCCATTGGCTATTAGATCCTGAGGTATGCTCTCGTGTGAGATATTTGAGCTTCATATACCGTTTTCCTCGCGATCATCGCCAGTGTCGGTGTGGGCTGAAATGGACCCATGTTTGTATACTCCGGGGTATATATACATGACTGTATAAGTGAGGGGAGAAAACGTGAGATATAAGACATTTTATTTAAAAAAGTTGTGAATCCAATGTTATTTATATTTATCAATACATTGATTATTGTCTTATCCTTTTAATTGTTTCATTGAATGGCATGAATAGACAGTACACTCGTTTGAATATTGCGCGGGCATTGAGTATGAAAGAAAGACATAACTCTATTAATAATAAGCAGGCAAGTGCAGAAAGGCGTACGAGTACGGATCCCATAGACTTTTTAAACATACAAACAGAATAGTAATGATTATTATAATAAGAGTTGAGATAAAGATTATTCGCACGAGTGATGAGCTCAGTATATAGTGTTCACACATTTCAGTGTCAAACAAGTGCTCAACTATTTGTAAACTCGTAACAGATTTTCATTTTATTTTAAGCCTAGTTTTTTACCCGGCAAATACAAAAACTGCACTGAATAAGTATAATACTGTACAAGCCTTACTATCTGAGTGCGCCGCTACTGGCTAAGTCAGGTGTGCGATGTACTGTCTGTTACTGCACTGACTCGTAAGTAAAATAATGTTCTTATAGTATTCCTAATTTTATTTTGAAAACAAAGAATATATTTTTGTTAAACTCACCTATGCCAACATGTTGGTAGAATCCAGTCTAATTTTAAGAAAATGTCATTTCACTCTATACAGACTGGCTTTGTTTGTGGGGGAAACGGTCTGTGAAATGCGTCTAATGAGTGCTTATAAATGCAAAATGACATGACATGACATAGACTTAAATCTTTAATATACTGATAAGTCAAGTAAGTGTTTGCTTCAAACTGTATATAACGCCTACGTATTGAACATCCATTGAATATATTCAAAGCGATTAAAAAATTAAGCCAAGATTATTTTTGAAAATTGTGCGCCACAACCAGTGATAGTCAAAATACCCATTTGAATCGAAAATTGGCGAATCGACGGCGGTTTACGCGGCAATGGTTTACGCGGCAGTACTATTACAACCTACAAAAATATTGCCACGATTTTTTGCCCAACAGTGCTAATTTTGTCTATATCCCCTTGCACATCCCTGATAAAGATATAATACTTTACTTTTGTTATTTTGCTGTTTTAATAGAATGGGTTTAGACTAAAGTACTTATACATCACTGACAATAGTTTTCTGACATTAAGTTTAGTCATTTTTAAGGCCCAGAATTCAAGATATTTTTTAAAATTCAGGGGGTATTTGGGCTATACCTACCTGCCCTTTCACATTCCTAGTGTTAATCGATTATTTACTGTAGGTATATATTGATAATTGAGGAGAGGTAAAAATAAAATAAAATAAAGAATAAGTGAACATGTATCAATTCTTACCACTGATTATAAAATAAGCATTAAAGTTAACAAGCATTAGCTGAGAATAGCCTGAGTAGCCTCCAGTTAAAATTGAGCCTAAAAAGGCATTTCTCGTGTAGAATCAAATTAAGTGATTCAGCAATATATCAAATAAAATCAATTTTCATTGAATATGTTATATAAGAGGAATCGACTGTTATTTACGGAGGACTCAAACAATTATTAAAAATCTTCGTTAAATCAAACTATTAATGACAATAAAATTATATGAGTTTAGTGTATAGTATATAAGACGCTATAAATCATAAGCTTTTCATTTAAATATAGAGTATTACCGATAAGAGTCTCGAAGAATAATTGTTCACTTCTTTGTGCGATCTTCGCAGTGAAGAAGGTCTGCATTACATGACTAACATTAATGACTGTAATCATTGATCAGTTTTATCGGATCTCATCATTCATTTGAAGCGCTAACACAATGATTGCTTGGATTATACAGAAGGAAATCAATGGCATAACTTATCCGACTTATAACTTGTAATAATGTCATCCATTGGACCCATTAATCCTCAAACACATCGCTTCTGATTTCATCCTTATTTACAATCATTTCTGACACATATTTTCGATCATTTCTAATAATTTCTTTTAGTTTTTTATTTGTTTTTCGTTTAATTACTTGAATTCAAATGTAAGCAGATTTTCAATGTTTGAATCAATTGGAGAATAACTGGTTATAAGTTATGGCTTACTGTATCTGATTTCAGATAAGCAACGATTTATTGCTAGTATTTTCTAAATTCATTAATTCTGTTAAGAAAAATTAAATGTGTCTAAAATCAGATATTAATCTTGCTAGTTAGTTGTGTGTGGGTAACAGATCCAGGCTACTCTATCATTCTATTATATTGGTTTAAATTTATAATATTTTCATTACATAATGATTGATCACTTCATTTAAAGCTTTTCAATATTTTATATCAATTTCTGTTATAAATAATATTAATGTAAATCTTTAAGCATTGATCAGAATTTTATTGAATAGCAATTGTGAGCTAAATTATGATTCTTACTAAGGAAGTGCAAGTTCACCAAATTCATAAAGTTATGTTCCTGGGTCATTTGCTGATTTTGTCTGAAAGCATTAAACATAAACTAAACCAATATAAGTCAAGTAATTTGCAGCACATTTGTGGTCACATTCACAATACAAATACGATAGAAAGCACACTATTTTTTTATACTGTAGTTCGTAAAGAGAATAAATCGATTGTAAAATGATTTGCTCACAAATGTAGTATTTTTTCTGGCATTTATTTTATTTTATATAAGGATCAATTTTTATTTAACCAGAACTTTTAATAACTTATAATATTTAAAAAGATTATAAACGAAATGATTTGAGTGAATCTAAAGAACTTTAGTACTAGAGGTGTGAATGTTAACTTGAAGTATTTATGGAAAATCACTAAAATATTAATTAAGAAAACTATTGGATCCCAATATTTGAGAACAAATGAAACGTTACTTTCCCGCTCAATGATAGGGACAATAAAACAAGTTTAAAATGATTGCCCTACAATGAGTTCAAAGCAGTCTAATCTCTTGACTTCTCTATATCTTAATCTCTTGTTGTTTGATAAAGGGATAAAAAATTCTGGTTAAATAAAAATTGATCTTTATACTATACATAAAAAATTGAAATTGATTTGTAATGATAAGTCAATATTATTAATGACAATTCACACTCTGGGTTGGTTATCACTTGGTTAACGAAGCTCATGATCAAGCATAAGTATAAACGGTTGTTAGTTAACCAAGTTTAGTTCACATAGGTAAACTCTCGACCCTTGGTCACTAACCAAATAATGTGAAGCTTCAGTTGGTTTTTAGATAGTTCATTATTACGATTTGTACCAGAGATGTATACATATTATAATTGCCCAAGCTCGCATTTGTAAGATTATTAAGGTTTGTTTTAGTCTTGGTAGATATTTTTTAATTTGTTTTGAATCTTCTTTTTCATAAAAGCCTTCAATATTTTAAAGTATTTTTTTTGACTTCAATTGGATGTTCAAACCATTCATAGAATTCATAATTTAAAACATATATAGAGTATATTTAAAGCTCACAATAAATGAGCTCTGGAGAGCTACCATATCTTCTCGCTTTTGGGTTATTAAATAAAATTTAAGATCTTGGTCACACCCTATCCGTTAAATCATTGCGGTTTGTGAGTAGGTTTGGAGTGAAACTAAACTGTTTAGCACTACATGTGTGCTATCTGTGCGACGTTTGACCCGTCAGAATGATGCCTATCTCAGCACTATTTGTGTGAGTTCTTCATATGATCTGAACTTAATGGCAAACTTTCTTCAGAGCAGATCATTTAATTGATAAAATATTAAGAAATTCTGCCTTCAATTGTAGCTCAGATAAGGATTTATTGCTATTCCTTATATCTATAGCTTATATAAGACCCACACGTTTCACATTTATATCATTTTTCTGGATATAATATAAGATTAAGAGAAAATGTTTATGACTTTTACAATATTGTTGAATAGAATTTTGAAAATTAGGTTCAATTCTGAAAATAAACATTAAGTTTAAGCTTTCAATTCATCCAAATGTGTTTTTGTTGGTCCGGTGTCTGACACTATACTGTAGAGCGCAGATTGCAATACAATATGAGCTTAAGTCTGTCTGAAGAAGAAAACAAGTCAAGACAAACCACACCTCACTTATAGTTTCCGGATTACCGCCAAATCTTTTCAGAGTTCAGTATTTTTTTTAGTAATTGGAAGTCACATGAAATTGAAGTTTACTTAAAAGTGATGACACGATTGAGGGCCAAAATAGCCGAACCTCTGCTCATAAGACATATATTATGTGCAATAATCGGATGGTTTTTATGTGAGGAAAAGGTCAAAGGCTAAAAATGTGCTTCGGGTCAGACCTTCGCCTTTTAGAGGAAAACTCACGAAATTTCAAATTTTTTTACACTATTAGAGGCTCTGCTATTAGTCTGTCGTAAAATGTTTGTCTTGTTGTTAACCGCACAGAGTTTTATCGGTGTTTTACTAGTTTTCCTTTTTTGCTAATAAACAATTGGAAAGTATGCAAAATATGCTGAATCTGTGTTTGAAACTGATTAGCATATATATCATAACTCATTTTGTTATAATATAATATTAGAAAATCGTTGCACTTATCCAACACAACCCACTATTTCATGTATTAAATCCTTGTGTTTAACGATTCACTTAAAGAGTTATACAATTAATTAAATTTTTTGTTATTTATATTAAATTCCTTTGAATTATATTAAAAATATTTTCAAAAATTCTCAAAATATAAGTTTAATTATAACTTAATTATTTTTGTCTGGAATTTCATTAATTAGATTATTATAAAACTATTTATATACTTAATAAGTAATACTACTGACTGGACAACTGGGGAAGTAATTAAGTTCCAACAAGAACATACTTCATACCCTTGTTCAATTAATTAAAAAAGTTATATTTATAATATTAAAATACGATAAAAATTTATAGAATTTTTGAAATATTTTTCTGGAAATGAGTGAATTGTATGAATTACTCGTAAAATCACTGCAAAATTTAAAGACAATGAATGAGCTGCAGGTCATGAGTTGGGTGATAAAAGTTAGGTTGGGGGAATTTTTCAAAAAACTTAGTAAATAATATTATTTTAGCAAATTTTTGAAATTTCTTGTAGATTTTTATTTCTAATCGGGAAACACAACAACTTTCTCATGTCTTTACCCGAAATGAATCGGACGGAACATATTATTCACATAAATATTATATTAATATAAAATAAGAACAAATTATGCATACATTCCTATACTCGAAATGCCATCTAATTTGGTGGTAATTAGTTTAAAAAAAATATTTCTCCCATAAACAATCTGGTCTCAAATTTCAAAACTTTGAGATTATTTTGTGCAGGTCAAGTTGCAGTGGCTTTACTGCATGGATGAGCCATGTACTGTACAGTACTGTATAATTATTTCTTTGATATTACTTAGACTTCATTATTGAATTTTAATCAATTATTTCTAAGAATATAATCTATTTTCTATATAATCAACGGTTTACTGAAAAACATATTTTGTTTAATCATTTCAGACATTACTATTCGATGTTTATTCAAATTTCTTTCAGTTTTATATATTATAAAAACATATGGAAAACAGTTCAACAGTTCTTCTCAAAAACGTTTAAAAAACATAATGAAGAAAAACATTGGAAAGTACTGTCAAAATGAATGGGCGTTCACCGGAATATTTCGCCTACATATACGAACTAAACTGAACTGTACTCAACTCTAGTATACTATTCCGTATGAATGCAATAATAACTAACGAGAAGAACAGAGAATTTCGCTTCAATTTAGTTAGTTTTGAAAAAGTTAGGAATAACTGGAAACGTATTGCACTACTAGTGCCAGATATTTAGTTATTAGCTCTACTCTCTATTCACATACAGTATATTCTGTAGAGTACTGTAGTTCGACATACAATAAGTTGCTATATATTTACAACTGTAGAAAACATTCATTGCAGTAATGATATCTAAGTCTAATTATCAGTTTAAATAAGAAATAATTGTGATATGAATTACAACTTCAGACAAATCGACTCTCAATTGGTGTGAATTGACTTTTATTGAGAGCTCGCAAACATTTACATTAATATTTGTTTGCAAAGAGAATTATATTATATTTTGATAGTTAAGTAAATGTATATTTAGATTATTCTTTAGGAAAACATTTGAAAGGAATTCATATCTTTTTACAGACATATAGCGCAGCACTTCATGCATAGGAAGACGGCTTTAACAACAATTGAATGACTGTTTAATAAAACCAAAGCAATTGACAGACAAGCGTACAAACTGTATATCTAAATGCATAGTATCTAAAAGTAATTTATTGGCTAAGCCTTAAGGGTTTTCTCGTTTGGGTCTCTCTCTCTCCCTCTTTCTCCCTCATTCACTCATATCGGGCCCTCTTCTCAAACTTGGACTGGCTTTCACTCACAACTAACTGTTGCAGAACTTCTTTGCGTTGAGAGCTCACTATTGAGACACTTCTTCAAAAACTTATTATAAACATAAGTGATCAGCGATTTCGACATCTGTTTTCTTGTATTGATCTTGTGGTGAAACTATCATCCGGTCAACTATTAGATTAACTCTTTCCAATTGACTTAGTTGTGAACTACAGGCTTATGTGAAAACATCAGAAGAACTCGTTAATAATTGAAATAAAAAATGAAAATCAATTATTTCTTACATTCCGACAATTATTTTAAAAAATATTTATTTTTGTGCAAAAAATTATATAAAAATTGTTGACTAATAATGACTAATAACTAGAACTGAAAGCTATGGCAAATCAAATGACTTTTTTAAGGATTTGCTTAATTGTGCTCATTATCATCCATGTGAGTGACACCAGATATAGAAGGTATTACACAGACTATTATAATAGTAATTATTTAATAAACCAATAAACGAATGAATTAATGTGTGGATAGGTCTCAAAGTCATTACACGTCATGTCGTAGAGAAGAGACCAGATTAGAGAAGAGGGAAGAACTGGCGAATACTGTGTTCACCGGAACTGTAGAGAGAATTTATCGCTCAAAAGCCAATCTATACAAAGGCATAGTTAGGGTCAAACGGGTTCTTAAGGGCGACCAAAATCTTGTGGACAATTCAGTTATAGTCGAGGGATTCGGTTCATCGCAAATATGTTTCAGTGAAGTCAGAGAACGCGATACAAGAATTTTTTCGGTCAACCCATCCATTAATGGTCGGCTCCAACTGAACTCAAGTCTGGTTCGGCTCAGTATTAATAACTTGAATAAAGTTATCGCTGCCGTCAAAAGTAAGTCCATTTCCAAACTAAACATTTTTTAGATTAGTTTAACCAAAAAATAAATAAAAAGCTTTTTCGCGAGTTTTCGGACTTGTTTTGCGTTTAAACAAAAATAATATACATTTAAAAAGTCTTCGTTAAGACTACTGTCAGCACTGGCGACGATTCCACTTCTGTACTGATCATCGCATCTGCTCTCCAATAGTCCGATTCAGAATTTGTGCTCAAAATGAGTAAAATGTTTGCAATTTGTTTAAAACATGTGGATGAGTCTGAAAAGCATGAGATCTGAGTCAATCTTTATCATTCCTCTCAGGGATATCTTGATATCCAGTATTATATACATTGAAATAAATAAAGTTATGACTGAGTTATGAAATTAGATTTAGTACTTCATCGCACAGTTCAAGGCTTTCAGAAATATATGACAAATAAATATGTTTTAAAATTTCTTTTGAGTACCGATACAATCGAGTTATTCAGTCATTCTTTGATTATGGCTTCTTTGAAGAATACCAGAACATATTGACTGATGTATTGCATATTTGTCGCAACACTTTAAGACTTTTCTTCTAATAAGCTTTCACTCAAATAATTGATGCATTTTTTTTATATTAAGTCATATTAATTAATATTATATTAATATTGAGTGACAAAACGTCTGATAATTTATGCGTTGTTTTCCTAAATAATTCTGATTTTCTCATTCATTAGTTTTTATCTAAAATATCGCTTGAATTGTGAAATTATATGAACTGTTATATTAATATCTATATTAACGGAAAACAATTTTATAAAATACGATACAATTCCTGAAAATGACGCTCTCATATTGACCCAGTCTACAGTAATAGTGAATTGAATTGATCACTTTTCTTTTCCAGACATCTCTGAATTCATTTTATTAAAATAATACTAAATTCTAACCAGATATGTGCAGACAGACTGTGTCTATTTTAAAGGGTATATTTCAGAAAAGCAAGGTTATTTTTTATCAGTTGAGTTGACAGATAATTAATCTGAAGCCTAAGACGGGTCGAAATCATATGGAATTCAAGCCAATTGGTCTCGAATTAAGGCAATGCATTATGTGCATCACTTCTGCCCATTTCTGCCCTTGCTCACTCAACTAATTGCTAAGAAACATCTTTTTTTTGCTTATTTCTGTCAGGGTCAACCTGACCACCCATGGATATAAGTTTATTCTGTTATTATATGAAAGCCTTCAACGCATCAATTATTCATTAAAAATATTTATTATAAAATTGATTAAAATATATAATAACTTGAAATATACGGCAAATATCAGAGATAGGCAATGGGTCGGACGACAGGGGGGGGTCAGCCAAAATTTTTCCTAG
>JAQIWA010003027.1:0-11474 GCA_034693305.1 Eueremaeus valkanovi | reverse complement strand
AATGGCTGAGAAAGGCTGGGAAATGGCTGAGAAAGGCTGGGAAATGGCTGAGAAAGGCTGGGAAATGGCTGAGAAAGACTGGAAAATGCTGGGAAATGGCTGAGAGTTGCTGGAGAATGTTCTACTAACTTCGGTAGCTGAATCTGTAAATCTGTATCACTCATAATTTTACGGAGCGGAGTTAACGTAATTCTGCTCAGCCTTGTTTCTTATAAATATCGCTTAAAAACTTTGTATTCATATTCAATATAAACTTTTGCTTTGATTTCTTAAATACAACATTTATTCAGAACTCAAAACATTTACTGATTAATACATAGTTTCCAAATATAATTGTAAAGTCTAGTCAGAGCCGATGTATAACATTCCTGTGGAATGAATGGGAACCCTTTGATGCCATAGTTCACTATAAGTGAATTAAAAGTCAACTCAACAACAAAATGATTGAGTTTTTTCATGAGAGCTAACAACAAAATGATTAGCTGTGAAGAGTCGGTGAAAGTTAACAAAAAAATGATTAGCTGTTCGTTATAAACCTTATACAGAAAAGTATTCAATGCCTGGGTAAAGTCCTGAATCATTTTGTTGTTCTGAACTTTGAAACTCCTGCCTTAAGCTCTGGTATCTAAACTTCACTACTTGTGTAACTATGGATACACTTAACATGTACTCTCCTTCTTTACGTAGAGATACGTATGCGTTGTCAAACTCTGTCTGTCTGTTACACACAAATTACATGCTACTATATACCTTGCGCTTGTGCTGCACTCTGCTATCACAGCATATCACTATTTAAGCCAGACTACATCTATATTAATCAAACCGCTTATAGTTTTTTAATATGAACATTGTTGTTAACTTAACAACCTTAATCATACACTACATACGTATGTCTGCTCTTATTCAATATTTACAGCCAATTATTTTATATTACATCTGAGAGACTGTCACTCGAGTCGAGTCCTCTTATTATTTATTATTATTTGTTTTAATTAATAGAAAATATTAAGGATTTGAATATAATTATAAATATATTGATTGATAATTAATATAATTATTAATTACTATAATATAAGACAATAAGACAATAGAGTATACATTGTTGTCATTGTTGTCATGTCTTTGAACACAATAATCGACAATAAGTGCATTTTCTGCAGAATCGCTAACAATATGGGAATCGGGTCTGAAATCCTATACGAAGTATACAATTGTTGATCATTTGATTGAATGCATGCCTTCATTCTCATTGTTATCTATCTATTGAGAAAAGGACGACAATTATGTGATAATCAAAGACATACGACCGGCCGTTGAGCACCATTACCTACTTATGACTAAAAATCACATTAAAAATGCTAAACAACTGAAGAGAGAGAATGGCATTGATTTGAGTCAGTCTTACAGTATATGAGAAACCAATCAATTCATAGGACAATAATTGCCATTATTTTAATCTAATTGTCATTTCAGTGAAAGACATGAAAAAAGTTGGTTTGGATTTCATGTCCAGTAAAGGTCTGACCGATCAGAACGAGTTGAGGTGAGTCTGCAGTTGAGCTCATTTTATACGAATAGATGTCTTATTAATGTCTTCATTACTGTCCAACAGAATGGGCTTTCATTGGCCGCCGTTCAACACGATATCACACATTCATTTGCATCTCTTGTATCCGATTTCTCAGTTGTCCTGCATTTCTAGAGTTGTCTACAGAACCGGTAGCTTTTGGTTCGTTGAGGTATTCAACCATTCAATCGATTATACATTAATTGTATTTAATTTCTTATAAATTTCTCATCAAATCACAGATCAATGATGCGATTGAATGGCTTTCAAAGCCATGACTTTTCAATTATAAATTCAATAATCTTTTTGTTTATTAAATATGTTTTAAATAATAAACAATTTTTACGAATATTTTTATATATTTTTTATTAATTAAATAAATTGATTAAATGTTAAGAGAAATGAATTCCATTGCTATTGAATGCATGCAAAAGGGTTAGGAAGTGGTCGATGTCCATAGTCCGGGGCCTTTTCGAGTCGAACTGACCGTCTTTGAGAATCTGTTCGACTTTGGATTTGATGTCGAAATCGGGTTTCAATTCAATACTATTGAGCGAACAGTGAACGGCATAGTTATGTCTCAACAGTTCGAGCACTGAATTCAGTTTGAACTGAGAGGAAAGGGTCTTATTTTTGCGAACGAAACAGATTCTCAACAATCCGTCCCATTCTTTGAAGTTTATATTCGGCGGCGGATTAATCGGTTCCAATCGGACGACACTGGACTCGACTTTAGGCGGCGGACGGAAATTGTTTTTCGAGACTTTCATAAGAATGTCAACTCTGGCCAAGAGCTGAGTGTTGACCGACAGACGACAGTAGAGCTTATCTCCCGCTTTGGCGACCAGTCGTTGCGCGAACTCCTTCTGAAACATCAAAACAGCGCACCTGAAGAATGGTCTGTGCAGTAGGAGTTTGAAGACAAATGGCGACGATATCTGATACGGAAGGTTAGCCACACAGACGTCAAAGAACGGCAACTCTTTGTGCAATACGTCGCCCACTATTATCTTTAGTCGGCTCTGGAATGGCGTCGATTGCACTCTCTTCTGGAGTTCGGCCACAAGTCTTGTGTCCACTTCACAGACGACCACTTGTTTGCATTTGTCCAGCAATTTCACTGTCATATTACCCGTTCCCGGACCTACTTCTAGCACCACATCTGTCGGCCGAACACTCGCCTAATGTTTGTGGTTATGAGTCAAACGATTAATATTTAAGTAATAATAATAACAATAACTAATTATTAGTCAATAAATGGATTAAAAATATATAAATAATTATATAAACCTTTTCGATCATATTTGTGATCACCAGAGGATTCTTCAGTATGTGTTGGCCCAGACTCTTGTCGAACCCAATTGCCTGCTTCTGGATCTCATTGTGTTTACGACACTTCTTCTCTGACTTCACTTTTGGCATAATTATTGAATATATGTATGAATTAACTGCTATTTAAAAGTCCACTCAAATGACTGACGATTTAAACGATTTAAATGATTAAAGTATTTGAACACATGTTTGCCTAACATTACAGATGATTGCAATTGATGTCCAATACTGTAGATGTCAGTGAAAGCAGTGACCGATGTATAGACACTATAGAGATATACAGATATGCAGTAATAGAGAGCAATAGTGTGTCTATTGGTTGCGATTCTGTTGAACACTGTCTCTGATTGCAGTGCTATTGAAGAATGCATTGAAGAATGCATTGAAGAATGCATTGAAGAATGCATTGAAGATAGAGATCACGAATCGCTGATTCCGTTCTCTACCTCAAGAAATATTGCATTAATGGTGTAGTCATTCTCTGCTCTTGTATTGATTTTATTATTTACGCCTTTCTTACAGTCGTCTCAGAGCAGCCTCTGATCTGCAGACTCTACACAGAAGTCGATATGAGTCGACAAATGTTATCGTTTTAGTTAACTATATTAGCAAAACATCTTTCACTCTCTTATTCTTCTTTTAATAGCAATTATTTGATTTTGATTTCTCTTTGAACACAAATATATAAATACTTATAATGTAATGTAAATACAGTCAATTGATTGGTTACTACTAACCAAGGTTGTGATTAAGTGCCCCCAAAATCTTCATCAAGTCTACACTCTATTGGATTGCATTCATTCAGTCATTAAATCATTACTTATCGCACACTTCACTCATCCGTTTTCATCAATTGCTTCGCTTTCACTCTTTGAGTAAATATTATTATAATTTTATTGAATATTTATTTTTCAAATTTTATTAATATTTATATTATTATGCGTTCAAAATATACGATTCAGTACTGTATATAAGCTTATATTGTATGCAAAATCAATTCTGTAATGCACTCTATAGTAGTCAATATGTTATGTAAGGAAATGGCTTTTGAGGCGCAATCTTACAGATTCTTATGATTCGCTTGAAATCAATTCTTTATTATTTAGTTTGTTATCAAATATTTTTGGAAACAATTTTCTAAATTGGATTATATGACAGATATTGGATAAGAGTCTAAACAATAAGATATCTGAAACTACAAGAAATCAAACAATGATTTATCATTAAAATTATTGACTATAAAAGAGCTCATTTTTATACATTTGTATTATGTTTGTCATATTTCTGAGGTATATGAGACTCATTGCTCGCAGAACTGAATCCGTGGGAAACAAACAGATATTTTGGTGAAACTAATGAAACATGAATTCGGAAACAAAAACAGAATTCAAATACAAGTTAAGCAATGAATAGTCAATAATATTAACTGAATTTAAGAGCAAACGAAACATAAACTCTTATAAGTTTATATTTGAGTCCATAGTTATTGTATAGAATATTATTATTATAAACATTAGGCACAGGTATCGGATTGTTCTCTAAATATATCACGAAAGCTGTACATCAGAACTCATCGCAATCGGGACGACATTATTGAGCAATAAATTCATAAATATTAATATTTTATGAGTTTTTTCGATAAATTCAGTATAGCTCAAATTTGTAGACATATCTTAATATTATATTCATTGAAGGAATTGCACGAAAAAGACTAAACCCTTATAAACAAAATCAATCAATTGTGAGAATATTTGGAGGCTTTTAATAATATTAATATAATCGGAGAAACGATTAAAATTCAATTATTAGAGCAATTTTCTCAACAAAATTATTTAAAATATTTTTCTTTTTACACTCATTTATATTTACATGTTTTTGTCGGCGAGTAATAGATCGGTAGTATTGGCCCAAAAAAATATTTACAATTTGTGTCGAATTATATTTTATAAAATTGTTTGAATAGAGTTATAGTTATATTAATAGAAAGAAATTTTTAAAAATCGTATCGATTTAATCCCTTTTCAAGTTCACATTATTGTCCGCATATTGTCATTTATAAACTTGGTTGTGTGACCACATTTTATCATTTTTAATATTTTTTAGATGGAATCATTCAGTGAAAGTAATTCAGTTTAGTTTTAATATTGGAGCTGAAAATATTTCAATTGTTTCAGTACCGCTGAATTGATTGCCAAATATTCTCACAATAATTTTGTGCTGGAATATTGTGAGCCTATCATAAATATCAGAGATGCCGAACTGATTTTTAATGTTTAAAATACTCTGTATGCATGTAAACCCTCCCCATCCCTGTTATTATTAATTACATGAATCACTGCTTTAGTGTCAATCAAGTCATAAAACTCTGTGAATGTATGTATGGCTCACATCAATCATAACTTAGAATATTCTGTAAATCTGATGCAATCATAGGCACAGAATCTTTATATAAGTCGAGTCAAACGCAGAATAAAATTATTACTCATCTTATTATTGAGTGAATAGTCTAATGTACAGAGTGTTTCATATTAAGCGCAAACTTTGAATAGTGCGCCACAGACAAACTACAGGGGTACAATATTGAAGCTGGTCTTATTTGAAAGAGGGATAGCTAGGGTTGATAAAAATTATATATATGAAAACTATCCTTGCAAAATTCAAGGCCCTGGAACCGAAAAGGCTGTAAAAGATTGTGTGGAAACAGAAAGACTGCTTCTGCTTACCATTAGACTTATTTGTTCTGCGTTTGGATGTGCATACAGTACTGTCCACAGTATTCATATTATAATTATTATTATTATTATTACTCTTCTTATGCAAACGTCTGATGAACTGAAAAGACACTGATTTGTGATATTATATAATTTACAAACAGTTAACTCAGTTTTAATCTAAGACGCGATGGCTTTGATTGAAAATGAAGGCGAAAGAGCTGACACTTTTGCAGTCACTAAGACTTTCACAGTTGAGTTCACTTCATAGACGGCCAAACATTTTCTGGTCGCCCGAAGGCCTAAACTTTGGCAGAAGGTTTCGTACTCTTTGTTGATCTCCTCTAATAAGCGCTCAATTGATTGCTTGTGACCTAAGAGTCGATTATTTGCTAAATATTTATGTAATTAACGATTGTTTTGATTTCAGATACAGAACCAAACGTTTATACAGAAGACGTGCTTTTGCTCTATTCGTGTTCGCATTCTTCATCAGTTCATGTCTTGTCTATCATTTTATTGCATATGAATACAGAATCCATACAATCCTTCAGATCTGTAGTAACAGCAAAATGAGCAGCGAATACATCAGGTATTGAACACAGCTTTCAATCAATTTTACTAATACTTCAGAAATGAGCGAAAGTTATCAACTGATGAACTAGTATTCAAGTTATTCAACTCATGCGGGTCGGAAAGAATCCTTGTGCTCATTATTATTGTCAAACAGAAATACCAGGGATCAAGGGATCAATCATAAGGTTTCTATTATTTTAGGTATAGTCAAGGGGGGATAGCAAAAATACCCCTAAGTTTTGAAAATTGGCAAAATACCCTCCCTAGCTTTTTGCCCTGAAATAGGAAAAAAATGGCGGCATCTCTGTCATTTTAGTCCGATTTTCACCGAATTTCGGCTAAATTCTATTTGACCAAGCAACAATTGAAGCTAAAAACAATCCAGGACCTGCTCCTGCCAGTCCGACGGAAACCGAAATTTATTAACTCGTCTTAATTCAATTTGATTTCAACAATTCGGTCATTAAGTCAATGAATTCGGAAAAATATGACCCTCACTATGAAGAGCTAATTGACTTAATGGCGCCCCGCCCCCCACCACCCTGATAACTTAGCTCTGCTTTTCTAATTAAAAATATTGATTCAATTGTCTGATTATTACTAAATTTTTATACAAATAATTGCAAAAGTGTTGACTTGAATGGCATTCGTTTGGCCCAATCAGACCGTCGTTTACCGAAATGCATAATAATAGGAGTGCGGAAGTGCGGGACCCGGGCATTACTAGAGTTCCTTAATGTTCATCCATCGGTTCAGAAGGCTTCAGATGAGGTCCACTTCTTCGACGACGACTCGAAGTACAGTCTGGGTCTGGAGTGGTATCGAAACCAAATGCCTTATTCATTGCCAGAAGAGGTGACAATAGAGAAAAGTCCCGCGTATTTCATCACCGAATCGGTTCCACAACGCATATACACAATGAACTCATCGACCAAATTGATTGTTATCGTCAGAGATCCGGTCACTCGACTCATCTCAGATTACGCCCAATTGGCCGCTAATAAGGCTAAGAAAGAGAGACGAATGGCTTCGTTCGAGGATTTGGTTCTATTGAACGGACAGATCAATACCAGCTATAAAGCCGTTCGCATCAGTATGTATGCCATCTTCTATACGCGTTGGACACAGGTATGCAATATTAACAAGATTTAACTTTATTTCAAACTGTTCAATCCCTTTCTCACATAATTGACACCCAGACCCAATTCACTTTCAAATGCCAATGAGTCAAGTTCTCAACAAATATTGTCTTTCAATAGTTCTATATTTTGTTGAATCCATTAATTGTCAATACATTCGAACTCTACGATTATTTTCTTATAATCATATGTATGACTGGGATGTGTCAAACAATGAGTCTGTCTTATAAACTCAGATATAATGCATTAAATATAGGCCCGGGGCCTGCTTTTGTTAATCGTTGAATATCAGTCATTTGCTTTCAAATCCATAGAGTCTTATAATTTAGTTTTGAAGTTAGAAAAAATTGCCCTGAGTTTGAAATACTCCCCTCACCTACTTGAGTGCCATTCACTGATAATAAGTTACTGGTGAAAGTGCCCCAGGATTTGTACATTGGATCGATAGATTCAAGTGAACAATCAGTACAGCCTATCAAAAGCAGGATTGGATCCAATCTTATCTCTTATTATATTAATGTAATACAACTGAAAATTGGTTTGAGTTTTCTATAATCTAGGTCAGGCAGTTAGGCCAATTCATAGGAATATTGTGCCCTATTTAGCAATTCTTTATTCAAATTCTTATTACTGTATAAATAAAAAGAAATCAAAAAATTCAAAATAATTTTCTAAACCATTATTAGTAGCGATGAAAATAAATTGTTTTTAATTATTTGTTTAATTGTTTTTTAGATATTTCCTAAAAATCAGGTGCATATCGTTGACGGCGATCGTTTGGTTTACGATCCCTTTCCAGAGGTGCAAAAAGTTGAACAATTTTTGGGGTTAAGTCATCGGATAAGTCGGGAAAACTTTTCATACAATTCTACGAAAGGATTTTTTTGCGTTAGACTTAACGGAACGTCAGATAAATGTTTGAATGAGAGTAAAGGCCGACGACATCCGGAAATTAAGCCACAGGTCATACAGCAGTTGAGGCGATTCTATGCCTCACATAATCGACTCTTCTATCGATTGGTCGGTAAGGATTTTGGTTGGCCTGAGTACTGATCGCTCATATATTGAGTTATGCTTTAGAGTCGAACAAAATTAGCTTAAATTCAATTCTTATCAAAAGTATTGTCAAATGAATTATGTTTTCAAAGCCGACAATCAGTTAATCAGTTTAATCACAGAAACTGTGCAATAATTCCAAAACTAATCTAATAATTGAGTTCAAACTGTTATTCTTCAAGATCTGATCCATTATAATGTTGCCTACAGTACAGTACAGTTCAGTACAGTATAAGGTTGTGAATCATTTAATCAATTTATAGTTTTATCGGATTTCTAACGCATTTATTCGTTACAAACAATTAATTCTATTTAAGTCTCAAATATTTATTTTCTGTTGTATTTACTGTAGTATCGAAACAATCGATTCGATCAATAAGTTATTAATATTAATATCAGAATCAGAAGCAGTTATGTATTCTAATGAATGCATATTAGGTACCAGATATTTATTGAGAATCGGGTCGGGGTATATTTAATTTGCATTATAAACCAGATATTGTCCAAAACCACTTTCGTTCAGTCAGACTGTTAGCAATATATGAAGTGTGCTCTACACTAAGCAAATGCTCATCGGATGTGCAAGGGGAGGGTATAGACAAAATACCCCTCCTCAGTTTTGAAATGGTCATTTTGAAGTGGCCTTTTCCCGATGAGTTTTTGACCCCTCCCTTAGGTTTGCAAAAAATGGGGGCCAAATCCGGTGAGTTTTGGGTACCCCCATCAATTTTGGAAAAAAATTCAAAATACACCCCTGAAATTTTGGACCTTGCACATCCTTAGCACGTCCTACGGGTGCGGGTGTCCAATATAGACTAGGATTGCATTGGTATTGGTTAAACCATAAACATTACTCTTTGTGAATCTTATGGTTGTTTTGTTGCTTCAAATCTATCAATAATTTGACGAATGTCTGGAATGCCATAAATATAACCCACGACTATTAATATATGATTCTTCAGTAATACTGTACAGTATATTCAATTAGCGATCAACTGAACAATTCTATTACATTCGTATTAATAACGATGACTAAACTCAATGTCAAATATTTTATATGCAATTACAGTATAATATAATTTATATTTCATTAATTATTCTGCAAATGAGCTCTTAATGAAAGGTTGTGACCAAAGGTTGTGAATAAACATTAAGGTTGTGAATAAACATTAAGGTTGTGAATAAACATTAAGGTTGTGAATAGACATTAAGGTTGTGAAACACTTTAATAATTATAAAAAAAATATGTATTTAATCTGACAATACTAATGGTTGTGAACATTATTCGATTAATGATTATTTATAAATAATAAATACTATTATTATAAATAACGAATAAAATTAAAGATAAATATAATGTTAATAATTATATTGATATTATCACACAATGTATTACTTGTAATAAGCAATACATAGAAAGGAATAATTACTTCCAATTTTTGACTCGAATAAAACATTAAACCATTTATTAAACACTTGTTTAACTAATATTTCATTTAATCCGAGTCGTCTTAGAGCTGTAGAATTGACAAAATGGACTTAAGACGGAATGCGATCATTTCGTTAGGTTTTGAGAACTATCCAGTTTATGATAAATAATACTTAAAGTATTCTTTCATATTATATGAACCGTCACAAACATAAAGTATACTATATATCAATAGTTGTTGAGGGTAATGTATTATATTCTTACAATGAACATATATTTAGTACCTGACCAGATACAAATGAACGATCGCCACTAATACTACTAACGGTATATGACTTAGTCGCAACTGAGGTTTGACACTGGTGGTTTTGACCCTGGAACATAGTTGTAAAATATTAAGAACATTTGTGCTAACCAGTCAGTTTTAATGTATGATAATCTGTACTGTATACATTTAGAAATGAATTGTTTACAATACAATATAATAAGATAATACAAAAATAATTGCTCTTCCATATGATTGCAACAATATACATGTATATCATCTTGGTATTTGGTATTATCTATATAACCTTGATTATTACTGTAGTACTTTCCAACTATGTTCGCTGAACAAAAACTCCAGTTTTAGAACCCAGTTGGGACTAGGTCATGTATCATTAGAATCTTGTAGAGATGGTCTTTCATTTGCACTTGCTCATTTTCGGTAAATCCGTAGACACCAAAATGATGTCCAATGTTAGCTCTTTTGATTATGGAGTTTAAATAAAGATTGTGTCCGACTCTCAGCTCTCAGTCATCAGTTAGAGCTCATTTTCAAATTCAATAAATAGTTATATTTTATTCAATTATTTTAATATTTCGAGAAAATCATAAAATTTTATTTTAATTCTATTTGATTTAAATATTAATAAAAAGTTTTTATTGAAAATTGAAACTTATAGAGATATACAATATGAGACAGGTATTGTTTGAATGAGCAAATGATCTACTGTAGACAAAAGTCGTATAAAAGTGCCTGAAGTGCACTATTGCTATACATTTATATATCAATATAATATCATAAAAGTTTTGAATTATGACATGAATTACATAAAAGAGTATAAAGTGATGGAAAGTATTGTATAAAAGTTTAGTTAAGATCATTAGAAACAGTTTTATAACTTGAATCCACGAATTTCATGAGACCTTTGCTCATAAAGTAAGGCCTTCTGATGCCATCGTTGCGATTGCAGTCTTCTATAAAGCAGAGGAATAGAGTGTCGATTGCCATCTGTTCAGTCAAGCATTCAATTGTTAAATACATTGTATAATGAAATCAATTGTTTATAATTAGATTAAAAGCATTACTTCATAAACAGATAGAAAACAATTGGCGACGAAGTATGCGAATAATGCCGATGCGATTATTGGCGCCCAATAGTAGTGCAGAGATTGACTCTTCTCTTGGATCAGTTCCATGCCAATGAAAGCTGTGGCCAATACGACACATATTTTGGCCACAAATAATAAGAAGTCTCCGACAGAGTTGATGGCAAAGACTTTACCGAAAAGAATAGGTAAACAAAAACTTTTGTGAGCTTTCGGTAAAGTGCACTTATTAAAGTGAAAAATTTCGGAATTTTGATTGCCTAGCTAATCAATTCGAAAGATATTCAAAAATG
>JAQIWA010003026.1:0-11476 GCA_034693305.1 Eueremaeus valkanovi | reverse complement strand
CACCCCCAGGGTCTACAGAAGCGCCAACAACAACACACATATAGCCAGTCAGTGGCCGTCAGCACAGTCACACCCCTCAAGCGACGGTCGACCCCATAACAGCCCTTTCATCTGTGAATACAGAATAAAGGAAAAGTTAGGCAAAAGTGAAGAGTAGTGCGGAGATGGAATGTGCTGTGTATGCCTTGAACAGAGAAAATTTGCTATTGATTGGTTGATAGTGATAGAAAAGTGTGCAAAAGTTAGTCATGAGTATTGATGCAATCATTGCATAAAATTTTGTATATAATGGGAGAGATAAGGAGAGCGGTACTGGTAAGCTAAAGTTTCACATCCTTTAGTAAGGATAACAAATATGGTTTTTAAAGTAATTATTAAAAGGATGTGTTCGGACTTTGAGCCTTCGAATAACATAACATTCTCAAAGTGATTTATTAAATTTAAAAATTAGATTTTTTATAAATTTCAATATTTTATTAAAACTATTTTCATTGTAACAGAATATTATATTGTAGACATGTATTGAGGAATGAGACGAAAATCATTTGGTAGTTAACAAACATTTATTGAAATAGAAAATGATTTACATTTAAAAGTTATAAAAGAGTTAACACATAATGTGTGCACACATACAGAGTGAGAGACGAACTACAAAAGTATTGATTATTACAATTCAATATATAAGTTATGATTGTGTAATAGAAAGTTCTAGAAGAATAAAGTTTATAAACATTAACAGGATGCATTAACAAATTAAAAAAGTTTACATTTCGTAACAATTAATAATCTGTAGGCTTTAATGCCTACAATATTGTAAGTATAATACAGATTTGAACATGTCCGCTGTCAACAAATCATTATTAATATCTTATTGAGTTTGCTCCTACATTTATTCAAATAAGACAGGTCACATTATACGGTTAAAGGTTAATGAAGAAATTATAAGCTATTTTAGTAATTAAACACAAAATAGATATTAATACGAGTTGTCAAGAAGAAATCAAAACTAGTCTAAACTTTATGAACTTTTTGAATGTGCATTGTTCACATAAGTGTGTATTCCATAAATGATACTGATCATTTCTCACCAAACAAGTATTTTTAGCAGTGTCTGATTGCTTGTTTGATTCAAGATTATTACCAATAGACTAATAATTATTATTATTATTACTGTCAATTTATCAAGCTGCCAAAAAGTATCAACTACTCGCTGGTAGTAACGTTCGTGCTTGTTATTACTATCAAATGTTTAAACAATTGAAACTACTTTTTAAATATTCTTTAATTGTTATTAAATGTATTAAAAATAATTGAATTCAAATCTTAATCAAACCGTCAATTCTTAAGTGTATTTTGAATCGAAAGCATTGTTCAGATAAACCATTATTCGGTGTTAACTGATATTAGAAATGTCCGAAAGAAAGTCGAGAAAACATTTGAATTCAATTAAAAAGAAAAACTGTATTTCTGACCAGAATGAAGCCAAAAGCGAATATGCTTGCTCATTTCCTGAATTGTGCGATGATTTCAGTGGCGATCAAATACAACCGATGAGTATTGATAACCAGAATATCGAAGTAATCGCTTCAGACGATAGAAAAACTGCGACCAATGCGGGCATACCTACACTAAGTTCACTTCAAAGTCAGACCAATTCGGATCCAATGACTTCACGTCAGCGCAAAACAAATTCTAGTTCTCTGAACCATAATTCAGACAAATTAAACGACAAAAGTAGAGATGAAATCCCATTGTTCGCAGACTTTGTCGAATATCTCATATATTATTGTCGGAAACCTTCAACTCATCGGCCAATGGCTATACTGTTCGGCACAGATTGGAGTCAAACAACTGTAGAGATGAGTAATCGGAACAGATATGTCCAAAATAATGGCACAATTAGTATTAGACTCAGTGATCGAGATTTAAATACGAGGAAAGACTTGACTGAAGTTAAACATTCAAACAATTTATTAACGATTACATCAAAAATCAGTTCAATTGTTTGGATTTATGGCGAATCGGGTGAAGGAATAAAAGTTGGTTCGGAAACAACAGTGAAAATCACTGGTATTTTCGTCATTTGCAAGAATGGAGACAAACAAGAACTGAGTGCCGGAAGACATAGCATAGAAATATGTTCGGGTGAACTTCATATCATTATATGCAATGAGAATAGAGTTCTATTGATTGGCGACACAAATAACTATGATATCGATAGCGAGTCCTATTTGGACAGAGATCAGAGTCTGAATCGGTTCGAACCAAAAGATATCAAATCAACGGTGAAATCAAACGATGCATCCGAACAGCAATTGCAAACTCAAGAACAACCCATCAGTTCGACTGCCATTTCGACCGATTTGAGTAAAGATGGTTTGACTGAATCTGAATTACGACTCCCAGAGAGACAATCGGTTCTCAGAGACACCAATCATATCGAAAAGCATGTCTCGGAAAAGTCAGCTTCCCTTCCGATTCAGACCACAGACACGGAAAACAGTAAAGAGATATCGAAACCAATAAAGAGGGAGACAAAGGGTTCGGACATAAAGAGCAATAAAGTATTGGAAAAACCAAAAGAAGTTAAACGAAATTCCTCTCAAAAAGAGTCGGAAACAACTGCTATGAGTGCACATCCATCCGGACTGACGCCTGTAGTGCCTGTAGTGCCTGAGACGGATCGTCTATGGAAACAGTCGACAAATCAGAAGATTTTGGATAAAACCTATAGCTCGGGAGAAATGGCCCAGGAGCAAAATGACGATGATTCTCCGGGTGCCACCCATTCAAGTGATACTATTCATGATTGGAATGATCAAGATGATCGAGATGATCAAGGCACACAAATGACACGAAGGCAATACTCAGATGAGCTTCAATTTCTGATATACTACAGAGATAAAAGTGCAAAACGGCCAGTCCCTATCGGTGCACTCTTTGGCAGAATATCAGAACAAATAGTGTGCACAGGAATCATGAACTTTATCGACAAACAGAATCGTTCGGCCATTTTGTTTGTCTTATACAATGAGATCAAAGATTATATGAAGAATGATATGAAGACTGTGTCGATCGGACACATACTGACTCTCAGACCACTGAATAACGCAAAGCTCTGTATATACGGAGAAGATTGTGCTGGAGTTGTGGTCACCGAGGGATCAATGGTTAAGATTAAGGCCAATCCATACAAACTGTTTGGCAAACAAATTAAAGAAATTGTCAATAATTTAGAAAATGAATTCATTTGCGCCATAAGTGATGATCAAAGCTATCATTTTGTTGTAAGTGATGGGAAAGTGATTTGCTTTCAGCCCTGATATCAGTCATTCAATACTTTCAGAAGAAATTCTATTTCTTTCAAACGAATGCAATATTTGTTTCATTTTCTTAATTATATTGAATACAAAAATATACAAAAATTCTTATAAATAAAAAGCAATAAAACAATAAAGTAATGTATTGTACAGTAAAGTACTCTACAATACGTTAGTGTCCTTACAGTTAATTGCATTACTACAGTAGTTGCACAAATAGTGCGCTTCAATCTGATTCACTGATATTATAAGAGTATGAATCACTGACTAGTGAGTTGAGTACAGTATAATCAGGGTATGAATCGATCAAATTGTTACATCTAGTAGCGGTACGGCATACCTAAAAGTAGAACGAGTCATGTTGAAAGCTCATATTTCCAAATACGAACCAGATTATAAAACATCAACTCATAAAATATCTTTATCTGATCAAAGAGTAAAGTTCGGTCGATTAGGAATCGCGACTGTACTGTACATTATATTTTATAAGCTAGGTCAATTGCATGATTATAAGTTCATATAAAACGTTATTAAAACTGAAACCTTTGCCTGCAATCCATATACAGAGACTGTGTAACTCAAGTTCTTTGCCTGATCTGAAATGCATTAGAATTGGACAAGGTAGAATTGCACCAATCAAACTGATGCACATCTCAAGTAACCGCATCTCAAGCATATGGAGCGATTGGCGAAAGGCTAGTCTTTGAAACACTAGTATTGACTCATTGGTTGATTTTAATAAATATTATATTGTTTTTGAATTTTAAGCTGAGTTACAGAATATTCTGTAAACACAATTAAAGCCGTACTTAATGTTGAGCGCATACTATTGGTCTGAATCCGGATTTGTGTGATGTCATAGCAGTGGAGAGTATTTGAAGGGCTGTTCGTCTGAGACTGTATTCAGTAGTAGACTAACTGTTAAAGAGTCAAAACAAACGTATAATTACGGTATGAATCGGGATATTAGTTTGAAGAGTGAATTGAATTGCAATACAATTAACACAGAATTCGTTACAATGCCATCGATTATGAGTAGTAATCCTTCGGAACTCAGGTATGTCTCAGCTCTTAGCCTATAGAATGCCTGTACGACTGTCCGTATACGAGTGTCCACTGATGTTGGGCTGCAATGAATGCATTGAATGCAGTGAACGCTCGTATGTCTCACACAATCGTTCACAATATCAGACTATCAGTGCTCACAAAATGGTGACTCAATTATCACTTATTTGTTTGCAAAACAATTATAATATTTATATTATTTATATTTCTATTCATTTATTCCTATATTTTATGCGTTTATTATGTTTTCCTCTATTTATACAAATAATCTGTTTTTACTATTATTTTCATTTGAGTTCAAAACAAAACAAAACAAAACATTGTTTTCCTCTAAACTCAAGTCATTTGAGAGTATTTTCAATTCAAATGAATTTTAAGGCTTTAATCGATTTATTACTCATTCAGACAATAAGACAATAAAATTATGAAACTTTGAAAACATTTTTTGTAATAAAAGTTGTTTTTCTTGTAATTACTAATTCATAGCAATGAATGGAAAATAACCACTCATTTGATGACTGTTTGGATGCTTTGATCACTTGATTGCAGAACTGGTTATGTTTTGATTGCACTCTATTTCACTCCAATCCTAATCCCAATCCAAGTGCTATTCATTTCTCATTCAAATGCATTAATGAATGAATTGAATGCAAACACACCATAAGATTCATATATTACTGTTAATCGGGTTTTGCCACAAATATTCAATAATTGTTATAATAATGCAATCAATCAATACATTCAATACATAATATTTATATTCTATTCTCATTCGCATTGAATTTGAATGCATTTAATGACTAAATCATTCCTAAACTTAATTCAATTCAATTATATAAGAAAGGAGTGAATGCTTCCGAGTCTTTGGTCTTTAGTTTAGTTTAGAGAAGTGGAGGCATTGCATACATTTGACCGAACCGTACATACTGTACAAAATGACCAATGCATTGGATATTGATTGCTGGCTATGATATACTTTACACTTATATGCAAAGGGGGTGACCAATGGTGACCATAATTGTGGACATGGTTTGCAATTTGATATACTTATGGCTCACTCAGAATCGTTTGATATTTGGGCTAAACTTTGGTACTAAATGACAAAAATAAATAATGATATCGTATATAGCCAAGGTGGTCGTATATAGCCATCACCTTTAAGTATAGGTGCAGTCACATTTTGTTTTTAAATCTGAATTTTAGTGCAGACAGTTTAATGGCATGATTGTGACCAGGATCTTTTTGAATCTCAATTATTAGATTGACATTGATATAGTTCCTGATGATTGATAATCCAGGATATAAGGTATGATTAAATGATGAGGGTCGAAATAGGCATATCAATTAAGAAATGCAATAATAATCGATATTGGATTGAATGAGAAAACGCCCATTCATTCAGTCATTCTGTGAAGTCATATCCAATAGGAGTCCATTCAATGTATTTAATGTCATATATAATGCGATAATTTTTAATATATTTATTGATTATATTATTTTGAAATCATTTTTTCAGTACATATACTGTACTGTACTGTCTATGAAAATAGTTGATCGACTAATAAAACAGAAACGCATTAATGTTTGCATTGAATTAAACGCAATAATAGCTTATCATTGAATCGATTTTGAAGAAAGCAAATAATTATTCAGAATATTCTTATTATTGATATAAATATGAGTTTAAAACTAATTAAGTGTCCAAACAATTGACATTAAAACTGCGATAAGAGTGATATGCAATCATGAATTGTCTTATGATATCTTAGTTATCGCTCTGTATTATCGATTCGTATTAATTAAGCGATCAATCACTCAAACAATATTCAACAATACTATTAGATATAGTTATCAATCAATTATATATTTCGGTCTTTTCTCTCATCTTATCATTACTGCAATTATTATCGCATTATTTCACTCAATGATAGCCAGTATTTAAAGAATTGAATTGATTTTAATTGTTTTCCGTAATATATCTCTCCCTTTGTTTAAAGTGTTTTTCGAGTGTTTACTATAATTTCAGTTAATCTATACTTTACTGAACTATCGGTTGAATACAATCGATATTATAGGGTAACCAAAGGTATATTTATTTATAGATTCTTATAAAAAGACTACAAATGATAATGAGTTAAATCAAATCAAATCAATGAGCAATGTTGCCAATTAAAGAATCCGGTTTAGTTGAGTCAGTTTATGATAGGTTTTGCATTTTATGGCCTGCGCCTACTTTTTGGACACCCTGTATATTATGTAATCTACTAATGTTTGGTCTTTACATTAATTAACTAATTTAGTCAACCTATTCGAGGGAACAGCCTATCGATGCAAATAAAATTAGAATCATTAACATTGAAAAGGCCTTCAATTTTGTCAGTTTTACTCCACTGTATATCACATCAGATATGCGGAGCAAATATTATGTTTAAAATAAAGCTCTAATCATATGACATGTCTTCTAACTTATTGCGCAAACCATTCGTGTTTTGGATATAAACCTAAGCTTTATTTTGGCTTCAATTCAAGCACTTGTTTCTATTGATTCGCTTTTTGTATCACATTTTTGTGTTAGTCCTCCAAATATTAGTCTGACCTTCAATTGGACAGACATTGTGTTTGTCATCTATTATATGCACTCAACCATTCATTATAATGGGAGACAACACGCGATCATTAAAATTATAAAACGATAGCAGAATTGGTGATCGCGACTGCCTTTCCCTCGCATTTGATTCACTCCAATATTCTCTCAATTTTTAGATTCTATTCACTGTTAATAGTATTGAATCGTTTGATAGCAAACAGATATTTTCTACTAATTCTCAAACATTAGTCGAATACTCGTTGGCATTATTTAGGTTTGAATCGTCTGTTCAATGGTTTGCGAAAATTTTCATTTTCCTTAAAAAAATGTTTTTATTGATCGCACTTTCATACCAGAGCTGTACTTGAATTGCAGTGTAAACTCACTTTTGTTAGATATGAAACCAATAAAATGTCTCGATTGCCCAATAGAGTACATCCGATACTCTGTACTCCAGAGTATCAAACCTGAGAATCATTCTCTACGTACTAACTATTATCTGCTTATTCTGAACATAAAATGTTTGACAATTGGCTAATGTTCAAAACCAGGGATGACCATATTGTGTCACTATACCCCCCGTGTAAACCGGCTTTGACCGGTTTGGGCTTATATTCGAGTGAAGTCCGATATAGTTCTCAATACAACGATAGGTATATTAGTCGTCAAAGCAAAACATAAGTAATTTTGGTTCAGACCTAACCTTCCATTTAGTTGGATCCCTGGGCCAGCCCTAAGTTGCAAACATCTACTGTTAAAATGTACTGTAATCTCGATAAATGAATTGATAATACGATTGAATTCGCCTTAAATTCAACACTTTTTTCAGTTCAGAGCTATTAATGATTTGTCAGTCAATGAGAATTATTAATATAAAATAAGTTGACTTAAGCTAAAATTGTTTTATTAACTAATTTATTGTCAATTGAAATAAAGTAATATTTGTAATGCAGTTGATAGTGAAGAATAATTATACGCCACTACCTGTGCCTACGTATCAGAAATGGTGTTTATTATTCACTTAATCTTATTTTATTTGAAAATTTTTATTATAATTAATAAAATTCTATTTATTAGACATAAAACGCAAACTTTTTTATATTAAATTTATTGTCCTTTCCTTAACTACAGTAGTATTGGGCCACTCCGTCACTATTGTATTTCTTTGGGTACGGGGCCTCTGTGGTGAGTAATAGCATCGAAATTGAATTGCTGGCAATGATCTGACCGGATGTGATACCCATTCAGGTGCTCCTGATGTCCCCCAAAGTCGACTAATAGATGTTTCGGCAAATCGTGTTTCGTCGTCAATATCGGTATCGTCTGAAAGCAACTCATTGGGCAAATACAGAGCTCCGCCTTCTATTGGAGAGCTGACCAAACAGTCGCGCCAACACGCCATTAGACTTACACTGAATATCCGACTTCTTGAGGGACACGACGTCGAGTGGGAGGCAATGCTGTGGAAGGAAAACCTATTCATCAATATTCCGAACGCAATATCTTTGGATAACTCGAAGGAAGCGTTCATTAGTTTACTGGAGTTCGCGGAGGAAGAGCTCCATTGCATGCGAGTGACCGTCTATTTCGATAAGAACCGGACCGACAGGAGTGAGTCGACGACCCCTTCCACACATGTGTTGACTCGCATTTAACAACTGTTCTCATGTTTCAGATCTATTGATGCGTTTGTTTTCTTTCATCGGCTTCTCTCTACTGGCGCCCAACCATAGTATGTCACCCGAGGACGCGTCGGAAAGCATGTTATATATGGCGTACTCTATCTCTGATTAACTCTTTTCTCTTCACATCCTATGCTATCGAACACTCATTTGTCAAATGATTTTATAATAATTATTAGATTTAAATGATATGTCTTTTCATTGTATTCTTGTTTTTCTAATTCGTATTCATTTCATTCAAATATATCTTTACTCTACTTATCCTTAATTTACTCTTCGCTTACAATACTTAGCGTTTGGTCAGCGCTTCGATCTTTCGATTTAAAACTCAATGTTTTATCCAATTCTTGTTTGTAATCATAAATCTTAAAACAATTTGAAATTATTATTAGTTTTAAAATATATATAAATATATACTCTTTGCTCGATATGACGATTAACACGATTTGTCGATACAATACATAAATATATAATAAATGTTATTATAATTTGTTTAACCGATTCAGACATTCCTATTCCTTAGTTTTTATCGTTCTTTCGATTATTATTTTCTTTAATTATTTTCAACAAAATATATATTCATTTATTAATACTAACGAACAAACAGTTTATTAATATCTGTGAAAACTGATTAATATTGCGGCCAATGGTTTAGAATTTAATCCGAACTCAAATGTAATTCAAATTATTATAATTTCGTTTAAATAAAAGCTAAGAAAAGGAAACTAAGATTTGCTCATCCCTTCCGACACACACTGTCTGACAGCAGAATGGCTATTCAGTACTTAATGTACGAGCCAATGCTTGTCCTTATGGTGTCTGTGCGACCGCGTTGCTCATCGGTCTATTGTTTTAAATTGATCTTCCAAACTAATCTTGGTTCATTTAATCTTCCATATAATCTTAAAACCGCGGCTTTTATTTGTAAGTAACCAACAAATTCAGAGCTACAGTACAAGAGCTCATAATGAGCTCAAATGTTTGGCTCGAGTTGTGAACGCATTAATAAAATGGACACAAATTCACACTTAATAGTAGACTGGATTGAAATGAAATTATTGAACGCATTAACCAATTGTTTGCCGACTTTTAATATTTATTTGAAGAAACATTAGATATGGAAATAAATACAATAAATGATTAAATGGGGTTTGAATGCAATTATGTTCAATAATAATAACATTTATATAAATCAAACACTTTTTAAGTTACAATACATTTTAAAACAGAGTTAGAAAATGTGGATTCAAAGTGAAAATCAATAATTTTATTCATAAGTATTTGATATGAATTAAATGACTGAATATTACAATCGGTTTTGTATTTTAATCTATATATAAATCGGCGAATAATGACAGGCCTTATGTCTAATCACTGATTAGTAATCAGTCATAAGTCGTAAGTTTGAAGAATATATGAAATATAAAGCAATTAATTATTGATTTAAGAATCGAATGAATCGATTATCGATTGGAAGTAATCTTTAAATCACTTATGAATGGAAGCGATGTATGCGCTGTGAATGGAGTGCAGAAAATCGGCGTCGCTTTGCAGCAAATGGATGAGCGTTTGCTTCAGCTGTTCCATTGTCAGCGCCCCAACTGATCCCGACTTCTCTTTGTTGCCCATAAGTGTCGAGTAATTCTGATTGTATGCAGAGTTGACTCCAATCGGAAGCGACTTCTGTTGCGATTGACTGAAGACTATCGGACTCTGGCTTTGAGGCAATGCAGTCAACGACTCGTTCGGATTGGCTTTGGGTTTGTTAGTCGAGCTCTGATTGGTTAACATCGCGGGTGTTATCACGTCGTTATTGAGTAGTGAGTCCTCGAAGTTCTGTGCAATCGATTCGGGAGGTATTGCAGGCATTGCTGTCATCGGTTGGGCCCCAATGTGAGACTCAAAGAGCTGCTGCACCTGAAGACTCAACTTGTGCGGGTGTGCTGGCATGTGGGCTGGCATGTGGCCCGGTGCCGACACTTGGTTCTGGGCTGGGAGTTGGGGTTGGCTTTGGGTGTGGACTTGGATCTGGATCTGCTGTGAATTGTGTGCAACGCCGGCCCCATTCGGCTGAACTCTTTGTACTGTGGGTTCGGTCTGACTGTTCAGATCCAAAGTGGAGAACAGTTTTTTGAGGATATCGTTGGGATTGGAATGAATCGAATGGCTGTTCTCCTGAGTCAGGCGCCCGACGATGGCCTTGAGCTCAAGACTGAATCTCTTGCAGTCGTTTTCGTTGTAAAACCAAATGCAAAAGATTTCGTTCAATGAGTTCTTGTAGAGCAGGTATGGGATCGTTATATTGATGTCGAAGTTGTGGTCAATTGCCTGAAACATATTCGTCGTATTGAGTCGATTGATGACAACGAACCCATAGTTAGGGGGTCTCTGCCGGTGCACCACAAACATCGAGCCCTCGATCTCTTTGCGCTCCCATTCGTTGGAAGCGTTGCTGAACTTATAGACAGCGCACTGACCGCATGTCAGCACTATCTGGTCGATCGTACCGTCCATTTGCCTCAACGCCCGAAAGTTAATACCGTTTTCATCCCTATTGTCGTCCATTGGCTGAACAGATCTCTGCATTGGATTCGCTTTCAATATATGTTTATTAATACAACAAAACTCTAAATATCGTCAAAATCTAAATGTTTTATAAATTATATAATAATAACAATCAATAAAAACATTTAATTTAATTCAAATCAGTTTTGATTTTAAGATCAGTTCAATGCAAACAATGAGTGACAGGTGAGGGGCTATGATCTGTGTCCTCGCGTTTGCCGATTTTCTCGGTGCCAAATTAACACTTAGGGTTTGCT
>JAQIWA010003025.1:0-11477 GCA_034693305.1 Eueremaeus valkanovi | reverse complement strand
CTATTATAAGTGAATATGTTCTTATACGGAACGAACTCTAGAATGTTCTAGATCTTAGTCACGTGTTCGTCTCAATAAGAATAAGAGCCAAAATGTCAACATTTTTGAATCCAGTGCCTATAATTGTGCAAGGATATTTTTCATATATAATTTTTATCAACCTCCCTTATCCTTCTTTCAAATTAGACTAGTCTCAATATTGTACCCCCTGTAGATTCAAAGTTTGCGTCCATTCTGAAGGCCCGGTAGGGGTTAAGTTTGCAAATATTCTAATAGTATTAAAGAGTTATTTAAATATCATTCCGAAAGTCATTAAGTTTTCACTAAATTTAAGTAAAAATTGTCGAAAAATTGATTAAAATTCAATTCAAACAAATAATATGTTTTCCGGCAAATGTCTGATTATATTAATATTAATACAGTATTTGCCGTTTGATTGCCTAATATTTCATATGCCGTATGGGTTTGGGCTCATTAGTCCTCAACCAAATCATCTATCACTTGAATGACTCGAATAGGAGTTTATATAAGACTTATATTATGTCTCAATATTTATAATCAATTCCTATGAGCTTAGGATCGTTTCGCCGATTTTTACGCAATGCCTGTCATTGATAAAAGTCAGGACTGGGTTCTGGACGACAGTCAACAGAATAGTACCCACACTGTTCTGGAATTCCATCGGCCATACAGGACCTGCGACACACTAGAAGACGTGGAGATCAATGGATTTGAACCAACGAGTATAGTGTGGGCATACAGTGATACCGATCCTTCCGGTGCGGACAACATCCAGAAGCATGTGCGCAGAGGCGACGCTCACTTCAATCTAATAAATCCGGAGCCAAAGGAAGTGATTCCCGAAACAGACATTATTACTCACGACTTGTGGTTCAGAAATGTGAGTCAAATGTATTGAACGCAAAAGTAATGCAAATTAATATTTCATTGAATATCAGTTTGAAATCCCACGAAAGGAGAACACTTACACTTGTAATATCCATAAAGTGGATGTGCAGGGAAAGAGACAGGTAGTCTATGTAAGTATCGGTATAAGAGCCAGTCAGGCACATGAGGTGAAATGTGCAGGCTCGATTGCATTGAATTCACTATACGAACAATTTGTTGAATTTTAAACACATTCATTGATTTGACTCTCTGTGGCACCGATAGCACCACAGGATGACTGAGCCACAGGAACTGACGCATTACATAAAGCATACGCTTGTCTTCGTTTGCGACAAAGCAGTCGATGAATACGAAGCGGACAGACATCTGAACGAGACGTTCGAGTGCTTCGAATCGCTGCTGATCTCACTTCCGGCCCCACTCAAGAGTTGCGTCAATCTGGCACTGGTCGCATCCATAGATTTTGACCAGGAGTACACGGCCAATCCAGCAGCTGGATGGGAGCTTAACCCAGATAGTCCCGGAGCCAAACACAAGTACCTTATTCTACAACTGCATACATATAACCCTAAAATGGAACCGAATATTGTGGTCAACCATAACCTGCAATTGAAGAGCACGGGTCAGCTGAGAAAGTACAAACTGACCACGTTGCCATTTTCTGCCGCATGGGATCGAGCTATTAGAGGCGTCTCCTTCATTGTGCCGCCCGGGCAGACCAGCTTTTTGACCCGACAGGTCTACAATACCTACTGCATCGACGATGTAATCAATGATTAATTAATAATTTTATTATATTTTAAATAAATCTTATAAAACATTTGTAGCTAATGGGTGCGCAGGGGCTCATGGTCGATGCTGTGCTGGGTCACACGCATAATCTGTGTCAGTTTGTAACCTATTTTTACATTTTATAATTATTTGAATATTAATTGCTATTCAATAGGCAATGGATTTAAGGCCAGACATATTAGAGGAGGTAAGGAACTGAAGCCAATCCTCAATCTGCCCCATTACGCCATGCAAGCTCAGGCCTGGATCAAAGTAACACCACCTCTTCACGTGCTACCCGGGGATATATTCATTGTTGAGTGCAGTTATAATACCTCGGCTATAGACGTACCGATATCTGTGAGTCAATCCTTAATTCTTGTGAAACATTTACTTTGAATGCAATTGAAGGCAAAAATATTTCGATTCGGTTCGGGGTTAACTCACTATTCTGATTAATTGACCAGGGCGGTATCGATGAAATGTGCGCACTACTATTTTCTGCTTGGTTCCCCAATGGTTACGACACTTACCTTATTGTTCATAGTTTTCTCAAAAAGGAAACTGTGCTTCAACTGACCGGACTCGAGGATATGTAAGCGATCAAGGTGATAATGAAGAGCTTAATTCAACTGACTACTTTTCCCGGTATAGAACCTATGGTGTTCCAGATGAACCACCTAAAGTAATCCGCCCGGATAAATATAACGGCACTGACTGGGCCTACTATATGAAGCACATCCAGAAGCACTGGATGTCTGTGCCGGAACAGCAGCAGTTGGAGCTGACCGTTGATAAATGGCAACAGTGCTGGACTTATAAAACCAGGCTACAAGAGGGGCTGGTCAGACCTGATACTCTAATGAATATGCCCAAGCACTTTGAAGAATATAAGGTTCCCGAACGCCAGTGCCGTAAAGCTGAAAATACCGGTCCGATTGCACGACGAGACTCGAGGAACGACTTGCAGATGAAGGCATCGATTTGGGCCAAAGTCTCGAACGCTATGCGATTCGGACTGACTTTTGAAACCAATTTTTAATATATTTTAAAATTTATTTTACATTAAGAATAAAAATTTTTTTATTAAATCATTGAATATATGAATATTTTCTATGAAACGTACGATACATTCAATGTTTATCTATTTGAACCTTGTTAACTTGTTAGTTAACTTTTCAATTCGAACCATTAATTCATCCCGGGTGTCATTTTAGATTTTGGAATTGTTTCAAGTCAATTTCATAGTTAAGAAGAACCACGAGGGTATTATAAGACGTTCGAAAAGCTTGTGTTCCTTCAGAAGAGCGGTGAATACGTCCACAGCCTATGATGACTTCGGGATCAATCTAGTTATCACTTAATGGGTATGATTCGTATTGTTCTCATAAAATGACAATTTATGTTAAGATTCTCTTCAGAATCGGATTATTCAATAAAATTATAAAATGCTATCATTTTTTGAATTCTATTCATCTTTTAATTAAACAATTTGTAAAAATTACTGAATAAAAGTTCATAGTTTATAATTGAAATCAATTCTTTGTCAAATATCCCTGTTTAATGAACTGTGTAAATAATTACCGGTATAAATTGCTCAGAACTTTGAATCGAAAGCACTGGTTCTGTGTTTGCATTATTTGACTAACAATTCAATAGAATTCTTAACATTCAGTATTGAACTCATTGTTTGATTACTGGCTCACTCTTGCACACAATCATTGTTATTGAGGATCCATATGTCGACCTAACTAAGGAGGGACCGCACAAATTGATCGACAGACAGGTGCTTTTGTATAGCATTACTATACAGTATATGGGACTTTGAAATTGTGTCGACTTATAGGATTTGGTCGACATAGAGAGGGACGACATATGGAATCTATACTGTCCTATGTTTTTAATAGCTTAGACTTTAGTACCTTTTTAGTTCATTAGCTCAAGGTCAACAATTTCTATACGATTTGTGCGCCCACAGCTTCCTAGTGATGATAGGATATGACCATGCTAAATAGAAACTCCACAGATTCATAGTTATTCTGTTTTGAGACGCCGGCCAGACATCAGGCATACTGTGCCACTGAAGCACTGTTAGATATAAGCAGTCATAACCACAAATTCATTGATGAAATATTCTGATAAAATAATATAAACCTATTCTAAACATTAGATTTCAATTTGTTTTGTCTTTGACTGCAGTTCACTATTATGTGTAACCATTAAAGTAATCAAAAGCCTATACCACTGGAATTGGCGGCAGAAACCACTTTTGGGTATCACTAGATATGAGGACTAATTATCAGACAATTGTCTTATGCTTTACATAATCGCTTTCTCATACTATCCCTCTCCTATTGGAATGAATTTTTAATAATTATTATTTTGAAAATATTTCTTTGTTCCCGTATCCAATTGGACTAATTGATGCTCGGGTACAATGATTTGAAGAATAAAATTCACAGTTTATTATACATTCAATAATTCAGTTAATTTATAATAATTATTGTTTTTGGAAATAGACTCCAATTCGCCATAATTTCGATATTTGTGCCCAAAATGAAGCCTTGACTTCAAAGTCGTTGGAAGTCTGAGCAGAATATTCAGGTTTACGGCACTGTCTGTCCGATGGCTCGATATATTGCTCGAAGTGTTCGGGCATTTTCAACAGAAAATCCTGTTTCGGCCTTCTGTCCTTAAACACCCCGCACCTTTGCCATTGATCGTTGTCCCTCAGTTCTATTTGCTCCATTGCCTGCGCAGACAGCCCTTCTTTTTGCAGGACTGCTGCCTTAAAATATCGGTTGCCTTTTTCAGCCTGGAACATTCTACTATTTGACCTGATAAAAAATGCAAAGGCGCAGATATCTCGCAATTGTGCCTGCACATGCCCGAGCATATAATCTGTTAGAAAATTCGACTAAAACTGGAATAAATGATATGAGAATATACTAACGGAACGCTCAGTCACATCTACACGGGTAGTATTGTGTGTGCACTCGAGCACAATCAGATCACCAGGCAATATAAGACGAGCCGGTGTCAATTTAAGCCAGTATTGACCTTCAATGGGAAAATGTACCCAGTTGATGAATGGCTCCAATTCTTTATTGCCCCGAATATGTCTGACTTTCGTGTGTATTCCTATAGATCCAGATTATAAACGTGATTATGTAGGGACGTGCAGGTGGGGGTATCGACAAAATACCCTACTAAGTTTTGAAATTGGCCCAATAGACAAGCCCTGTGTTTTGAAACGAGTACTTGACCAAGGTACTACATCAAAGGCCGTACGAGAATGGCCCTAAAGAATATAGCCTGTTGGCTACCCCTCGACTATTGCGCGAATGATAATTGCACCCAAGGCCAATTTTACCGTTTTCCAGATTAATTTAGCTTAAAGTGAACTAAACTGAACTGAATTTAACTGAATTGAGACCAAATACGACTTATTTTACCCAGAATTTAGTCGAAGTTCAGTTAAAACAATTCATTTTCGATTCAAGTCATCATTTTTGCTACTATTGCCGTCATTTAACCCCCGTTTTATACCCTCTAGGCCGACCATGCACATGCATACTAATACAGTATGATAAGATTATTTATAAGATATGAAATCATCTAGTATCAACATTACTACCTAGGACATGCGTATGAGTTGTGATTGCATCGATTACACCACCATTTGGGCCGATGTCCTGAAAAATGTTGAATTATTTATATACCGATTATACAAATGAAAAGATGAATCAATTCATTACTTCATCCAAACAGTCGGTGTTGAATAAAAATCGTGTCCAAGAAGTGGATTGCTTTGTGGGCAAAGTAAATGTAGCCCCGCTCACTTGTCTATCGGTGGCGCCAAGCATTGCAAATTCATGCAATCTGTATGGCCTGAGTCGACCAGTGGTCCATAACTGGGCGTTAACTGTGAGCCTAATGTTTGGTTCGAGTTTGGGGTTCGACGCGTGAATCTGAACAATAAAATATTTGCTGGATCCAGTATCAGGCTCAATTGGCCAGCCGGCCTCTTCGGGCGCAGTGTAGCCCTGATCCGGGCGCGCAAACGTAACGAGAGTGTGGTAACAGCTTTTCAATGGCTCCGGCAGATTTGTTATATGTATGTGTCCGCAATCGAAGGTGTGGTTCAAATGTCTGTCCGCTTCGGTAGCACTGATTGTGCCCAAGCATTCAAATACAGTCATATGCTCTGCGTGTTTGGACAGCCTTTTCGGTCGAGTCAATCGATTTACCTTTGTTTGAGAAATAAATATCATTTATTCAATGTTTATTCCCCATCAATGAACAAGGCATTAAATATCAACAAGCAAGCAGCTTGGTACATTATTATGACCGCTAAGATAGATATTTGAACTCATATTTGTCTCACATCGACTGGAATTGATTGCGTCTAAACATACCTTCACTATTTGTCTTGGTCCTTTGAGATGAACTTTGCGCAGGTAGCAGAATACATGATTCTCGACGACCGGAATATCAATCTAAATGTTCAGTCAATTAAAAGTGCAATGAGTTAACTGACCCAGTAATGAAAATAACAAGGCTCAATATCAATGCTCCAACAATATCAGTGATCAGCAGAAAAAAATAAAATCTTCGAACTCTCACTCCCAGCACATATTGATATAATTCATATCAAGACCCAATCACTGGATAATCTTAATCCTTAAGTTCATTACTAATATAAATTGGTACTTGCAAACAATTATCTCAATGAAAAAAATTTCAATAAAATCATTGCTTACCGACTGAACTCTACTTCTTTTTTGCAATCATTTCATATACTGTATGACTGGAAATGATTAGCACTGATTGTATTGCTTATACACAGCTATAATGTATTGTAACTACGAGCTCACAAATCTGAATGACTGGCGATCACTGATTAATCAATTATTTATAGAACTTATGAATGCATACACTCTTAGATCACTCATAGGGGGGTACAAAAAGGGTGGGTTAAATAAAAAAAAACCTGACTTGAGGCTGTGTCTGAAACCCTTTACCAGAGGGTTGCGTTGTCTAACAATCTATACATACCTTTAAGGTTCAGTGCATCTGAACTGAACTGATAAATATATTTTCATGATTTCACCTTATTCTCAACCTTTTGCTGTCAAGAATAATTGAAACAAGCACCAACGCTATTACTAACGAGTGTACAGTTACCCAAATTCAAACCCCCCCATGCCTTTGTATTTAGCGCCAAAAATACTGGAGTATCTGAATATATATCCAACTTTACAAATGATGTTAAACCCAAATCTATTCATTGTGACAATTGACTATGGCATTTATACCTTGACTCAGATACTTGCAGTATTTTTGGCTTTAAATACAAAGACATGGAGACTTTGAAATCCTGAAACTGTACATGTTTGCTAGCTAAATATTTACTTTGAGATTTTACCCTTCCTAAAGCCTGTAAAGTTCTCGGAATATTCATAGTTTCTCCCCCTTAGCCCTTGACCACTCCTATACTAAATAACAAGTTTATACTAGTACTCTGATTATATTTTAAATGGTTGCGAATAGTAATGTTATAATAGTCTGTGCCAGACTATTTTTTATTGCTCGCAATATATACAGTAGTAATTTTACCTTATCTATACTTATAAATATGCTTGATTAACCAAGATTATTTATATATACGTAATTTTGTTACTAAAATAACTCACAAAAGTCATAGAAATGTTTAAATTATTTGAATTCAATATTTCATTTTAGGTTTTTCTATTCAAGCTAAATCCTACCAAGTTTCTAATTGTTAAGTCTCACCTCCTTGTTTATCTTTTTGAATTGTGCATGCTGCAAAGCATATTTATATAATGGAAGAAGAACAGAGAATCAAAGCAGAACCACCCTGGGATCATACGAACTTTTTTCAAAAGATGTTCTTCACGTAAGTAATCTATAATTTTTAACCAGGGATAGTAAATTCCTCAAGGTTCCATTGGAGGTGATTTTTATAAAACAACATGAAGACAGTATTTGCGCTAGGTCAATAATTTGTCTATACCTTGGTTATAAATTATTATTTTAAAACATATATTAGTTGCTGCCTAACCATTTTATTTGTAAACATTACCAAGCAAAGTTTATTAAAATTAAATTATTATGATATGCATGCAATGCTACAGATCAGCTTAACATACATAGAGTACTTGCACAATTGATTCTTCATCTTTACAGTCGATAATTACAAAATAAATCAGAAAAATATACTTTAAATAGAGTTTAATAAAAAAAATTTAAGCCAAATATGATTAAACAGTTGGATATTCCCTATGTTTTGGACGGGCTTTCGAAAGAATCGTTTAGACATCGATGATCTTTACAGGTGTTCCGGCAAAGATGAGTCGCAATACATTGTACAGAGGCTGGAAAAGTATGTTGGTCAAATAAATAAATTAAAATTTTCACTAAAAATAAGAAATTTTTCAAAAAGTTATTAATTTCTTAACATTTTTACAGAAATTGGAAAATTGAACGAATGGGTAAATCACCCAAATTGTGGCGAGCATTAGCCAGGACGTATTGGAAGAATTTTCTTCTACCTACATTTGTATTCATCTTTGAAGTATGAATAATAAAATTAATATTTTTTATTTTAGGAATGTCCAAGGGGAAAAATATAATCAATTAATCTTTAAAATACCATGTATAATTTACAAAAAATGTACCATGCACTATGATAAATTGTCAGCTCCGGCTTACCGTTCAGGTGCTTTGAAATTTACCACCAAGATGATTCGAGTTGAGTCAGGGTTGAGAACAGAATTAGCTTAAGTGACTAATAGTGCGTTTACACTGTAATTATGAATTGTTATATCATGTGTCCTACCTATGAGTAAAATTTAGAATCACAATATTTATACCAGGCTAAATTAACTCTGTAAATTTTATTCGAAACAGGAATGTGTAATACGAATAGCACAGCCATTATTCCTGGGCTACGTAATCGACTACTTCAGTAACACGGGTGGAATAACATATCTCCAAGCTTGTCTTTCCGCTGGTGGCGTGTGCTTTTGTGCCGGCTTATTCACGGCGTTAAATAATCCTAACCTGATGCTAACAATGAAGCAGGGTATGCGCCTGAGAAGTTCCTGCTGTACACTAATGTATAAGAAAGTAATGAATATTTAATTTGAAAAATGATATAAAAATTTTAAAACTATTTTTCATTTTAATGAAGTCACTAAAACTGAGCAGAGCTTCATTAGGGAAGACAACTGTCGGCCAAATAATTAATCTCATGTCCAATGATGTCAATCGTTTCGATGAAGTAAAACAATAAAACAAGCTTAAAAATTATGATTTTACCTCCTCTTTAATTCTTATCTACAGTTCTCCATATTTTTGCCCTTTTTCATCGTATCGCCCATTCAGACGGGAATAGTAGTGTATATAATGTGGACATATTTAGGCCCGTCATGTTTGGTAGGGGTCGGACTACTTATATTATTCATACCATTCCAGGCATATATGGGTAAATTGTTTTCCAAAGTCAGGTCTGCATTAGCATTAAAAAGAATAATTTTTTTTATTTTATTGAAAATTATTATTATTTCAGACTATCAACGGCTCAATACACAGATTCGAGGCTAAGGCTAATGAATGAGATTATCTCTGGTATGCGTGTCATCAAAATGTATTCCTGGGAAAAGCCATTCGCTGACCTGGTGGCTAAAGCAAGAAAGTGAGCGATTCATTCAGAATATTCAAAAATAAATATAATGTAGCAAGGTGCAAAGTAATTTTTTACCGTAATACATAATTCAACATCAATAATCATTCTAGTCCCAGTACCATTTTTCCAGCTTCGAGCTGTTCTCCAACAGTTGAGCCAATAGTATTCGAACCTCAGAAATTGGTACTGGTACACATTGTGAGCAAAAGGTTTTCTTATCAAACTTTCTCATTTGAAAGTTTTAAAAAAAATTAGAATATTCTCTTTTGAAGGGTTCCTGGTAAGATTCAGGAAAATGAGAAAAATCCTTAACTTCAGAGAATTTGCTAAAAATTGGAATTCCCTTTGGGAGGGAAAATGTATCAAAAAGTATACTTGGTGTTCATTAATTTTTATTATTTCTCAATAATCTGTGCTGCAATTGATAATAATGGCGATAGAAAATTCTACTTGATAACTTTAAGAGTTAGCCTGCAGGATTCATTAAATATATTTGATTTTATTACAGTTATTAATCATTTCGTCTTATAGAATGGAAGTGGGTCGTATTAGAAGCGCATGCATGCTTAAAGCAATCAATTTGTCCATGTTCTTTGTGGCCACCAGGCTCATACTGTTCGCCTGTTTTATCACTTATGTATTGCTGGGAAACATCTTAACAGCGAAAGGAGTTTTTGTAACAATAGCTATGTTTAATACATTGAGAATCACAATGACCTACATGTTTCCATTTGCTATTTCACTAACATCTGAACTGGTCATATCTTGTAGAAGGATACAGGTCAAAAATCAAAATTAATAAACTTTTATTTACCTTGTTTAATTCCATTTATTATTTCCATTTTAAGACATTTTTAGAATTAGAAGAAATTGAAATAAAATCGATTAACCTCTCAACTGATCCGATGATTAAAAACAAAATTAGCGAGGTCATTGTCAATGATATCACTGCCAAATGGAATGAAGTAATATAAATTATCACAATTTATCAAGTTGTTAATTATAAATTTCTAACAACTAGGACATCCCGTATCCAACATTGCAGAATATATCAGTTAATCTTAGGCCGGGTGACTTATTGGCTGTTATAGGCCCAGTTGGATCTGGCAAGGTAATTCAAGCAACATGGGACATATTTATAATCAACACTAAAATTTTTCCAAAAATTTAGAGTTCCTTTTTAATGTCAATACTGCAAGAGCTACCTGTGCTCAAAGGCAATGTGCGCACAGAAGGCACAATCAGCTATGCATCACAAGAGCCCTGGAATTTCAATAACAGTGTTCGCAATAATATTCTGTTCGGCAAAGAATACGACGAACATAGATATAAACGCGTTGTAGAGGTCTGTGCTCTGGAAAGGGATTTCACAATATTTCCGTTCGGAGACAGAACACTAGTCGGAGAGAAAGGTGTTTCATTGTCAGGCGGTCAGAAGGCCAGGATAACTTTGGCAAGGTAAATATTCAATATAAGTGTAATCTCAACAAACTGTTAATTGAATTATTAGTTCTGAAATAATATAGCAAGGTGATTCTCTATAAATAATTGGGTGAAAATCAAGTTATTATTTTGGTAAAATCTGAGATGACTAAGGTTGCAGGGTCCTTGGCAGAATTTAGGCCAATTTTCCTAGAACTTGAAAATCGCAAAGCACCTAGCGCAGCCAAATATTTCCCATAGTTACCAATAGCCCGTTACATATAACTCGAACTTTTTAAAAATATTAAATGATTAATTTTATCTATTTTTGAAACTAGGTAATATTTAATTATAATATCACCTTGACCATATTTTATAAATTCAAATTTCATTCCGAACATATTAGAGCTCTGTATCGTAATTCCGATATCGTACTAATGGATGATCCCTTATCAGCTGTCGACGCACATGTGGCCGAGCACATTTTTGAAAAGTACAATTAGCATGTATAATTCTATATTGATCACATTCTAAATGAACCAATTTGTTTGCTAGATGTATAGTCAACTATTTGGAAGATAAGATCAGAATTCTAGTCACACATCAAATCCAATTCATAGAAAAGGCGACTCAAATACTAGTGTTAAGTGAAGGCAAATGTATA
>JAQIWA010003024.1:0-11478 GCA_034693305.1 Eueremaeus valkanovi | reverse complement strand
GTATTCGTTGCCAATCAGGTTCGGAGGCATTCCGTATGGATTGCGCTTTAAATACACATTTAGTAAAGTAAAGGATAGTGTCGTCAGGACTGTAAGAATCAGTCCGTAATGGTTCAGATGGTCAGACATTGTAATCAATGAAAATAACGGATATTTTAGTCTAAAGAGAAATAAATTTATTCAAAAGTGGTTTCGCTTATAAATTGTGCGCTCATTGTTAGAACCGCGCGAAGAAAAGCATATGTAAAGCAAAGGGGAATCAAGAAGTGGGTGAACATTGTTGTGGGTGAGCGACGGGTTTTCATTTCAAAGATAATGAATGAAACGCATCGGACGAGTGATTCTCAAAATATGACTTTTGAGCAATTATTGGTTTAATAACAAGTTCTACAGTTCAGTCCATACTATCGGATCGGGTATCGGATAACCAGTTTTTTCTGATTATTAGGAAAACTTCAGAACAGAATAAACAGAAGACATAACGACTAGTATAGAGCCGACAGTCAGTTCTCATCATTTGTTGATTTGAAAAAACAATTCATTTAAAAGGAGAAAATCTGAACCAATTATTTTCATCAAAGTCTTTAAGTGATAAAATGAAACTATGAAAGATGAGCATGCTAACATTAAAAATTGAATTAGTTTGTTTATATGAATACAGGTGACAGGACTGGCAGTCAGACACATACTCTGATTCATACAGTATAGACTGTACAGTATACTGTAGTGTGATTCATGAATCATGATATGCAATATTGAAAGAGTCAGTCATTCTGTGCCAGTGCATCCCTGGGCTTTTACTATTAATATTATTGATTGAGCCTGGGTATGTTAGAATGGTCTTGCATCAGCCCTGTCACATTCACACATTGCTCATTAATATGACTGTCAGAGTTAGTGTTGAAGTAGTTGTGTCTGAACCCAGATGTGACACATTATCAGTTGATTTCCTATACCTCTGACACATCTCTGAGAGAACAACAGATTTTTGTACTAAAAGTTTTAGTTGAAAATCAATTACAGAATAGAAGAGACAATATATGGCACAAACTGTATGACAAACTAAATACTAAAATCGATTTGAGTTTATTAATAATCTCTTTATTCAGAAAATCATTTTCCAATATTCATGACTTCATTTCATTGAATTTTCTCAAAGTCTGGCATTTCTTTGTGAATCGGATGATAAGAATCTGTAAATCAATTGTCAAAATCATTACTCAATTTATGGAAATTAAGATCAGATTCAAAGTTATTTCATAGCAATTCTGACATATAATGTCTACAATTATTATAATTATAGTCTTATAATAATAGTTTGATTGACTGCTAGTATTGGATTGAATACGTCTTTTCCCATATATTATAGTATAAACTGTTAATACGAACTGATATTATATATGAGAGAGAGATATAATTAATTCTAACATTCCTTACAAACGAGTCATTAAAACAATGTATGAATGAATGCAATAATATTTATATGAAATGAATTCAAATTAATTAAAAACTGTTATATATTTAGTCAAAAGCATCGAAAAAATGCCTAAAAGTCTGAACGAAGAGTTGTGTGAATTATATTTGAATGAATACAAGGATTTAGTCGAAGAACTGCCGAATGATTTGTCGCCAATGATATCACAATTATTGGGCTTTGACTGCGATCTCAAACATATATTGGATAAAATGGATCACAAAATGTCTAAACTATTGAAATCCCATTCCGTAGAAAAGAAATCGAAACAACTGTATAAAATCAAAAAATATATGAAAAGGTTCAAGGCTATATCAGAGCAGAAATTAGACCTTTCACAGAATCTATTGACCAAAATTAAAATCAAAGGTATAGTCAATTGTGATATAATGTTCGGTAATATTAATATATTTTGTCATCAAAACTGTTGAATAGGCGCCCAATTGACCCAGGATTATGAGGGAATACTACTGTCGGACCAGACTTTGCCGTTTACTTACGGAACAAGAAGTGGCAGACTTTGGACACAACAAGAACTGGAAAAGCATTTGAATTAATGATTATTTAAACGCATTTAATATAAACTATTATTAATTAAAATTAGATTTTATACGAATTTAATTAAACAAAACTCTAATTAATATAAGAAAACATAAAAGTATTGAATAAAATATTGTTTGCAATATATTTATTACTCAATAGTAATATCAAAAAGAAATAAAAATCTGTTTCATCTTAAGCGTGTGGAACGGCTTGAAATAAACCAGGTTTAGCATTGTAGCTTGGTCTTCTGGAAATTCTCATTTGTCATCTATTTTCAAAATGTTGGAACTATAGGCTAATATGTAGGAGATATTATCAATTAATTGCCGTTACCTTGATTACCTGCACATTTGAATCAGTCATATAGATGTTTGGCCTCTTCTAACAGGTCTTCGTATTGTTTCATATATTTTCTGAGCTCTGTTTGTGTGAATCCATTACTTTCTGCCAAATCATAAACTGTGGGACAATTATCGGGCGCTTCGGTAAAACTTTTGGCACATTTGCCGCCAATATATTTAGGCAACGCTTCTATATCTATATGTGCTGTCAGGTCGTCCGTACAATTGGCGAAGTGTACCAAATGCTTGTACTCTCCTAACCATCCCTTCACTAGTATCCAAATACCTTTCAGAAGCAGCGGTAGGTTATAACCGATCAGATATTGAATGGCCAGTGGGTAGTGATTGGTGAGACTCGTGACGAAGAAGTTAAGTATATCTAAACTCATATTATTGAAGCCGACTTCAGACAAGTCTAATATTAAGACAAAGCCTTTGTTATCGACTTCAGTGTCTAATTCATCAATAACTGCAATCAAAAACTTTTCAACCACTGGTCGTATCTTTGGTATTCTTCGGTTGCATTTGGCTCTCATAAACAACTGTAAGTAAATTATATAAAATAGCTAGGTCATAAAGATCATTAATAGTGGAGAGGTATAGCTGGTTAGCCCAATTAGGCAGAGTCGGGTCAAGTTTTATTACAAGAGAAAATAAAAAAATCGAATATATTATACAAATGAATACCAAAGGAATGCCATTTTTGTCTTCATTGTAGGCAAAAAGTGCCCCGACTTCGAACATCTCTTTCGGACAGTCCTTCTTCAATGACCTGGTATTGACGCCGAACTCTTTCCTCCACTTCAAGGTGTCGACCAACCGATCGGTAGCCGTTTGCACATTGTTTTCATAGTATTCAAGGTATCGCTGAACAGACCAGTCATTGGATAAAATGCGGTTATAATCGCATTCATCGCAAAACGTATTATCGCTTTCGTATAATTTCGATATATTTTCCCTCACTTTGGGCACCAAATCAAATGATTCCCTCTTATGAAGCAATTGTTTCGGTGTTTTATAAAAGCTCTCCAAACGATATCCAACTTTAGTTTTGTTAATATTCTTCGAGTTTTTCGACATTTTTGATGAAAAAAAATATTAAATTCAAATTAAAAGTTATCAAAAAATCTTTAGTTTCCGAATAAGAGTGAAGAAAGAGAATGAAACTTATATTTAAGGTTCTGATGGCTAACTATTTCCTTAAACAACTGTCAAATAGTTGTGGAAAATACACAATAAGTTTGAGTTATAATCGTTTTATAAAACAAATGGTTATTATGTCTTACAGAAGGATAATAGCAATTATGGCACTAAGATATGGGCTATTCTTACTGTCTGTCGGACGTCATAACCAGTCGACCAAAGATTATATAAAATAATAGGAATGACATTATGAATGAAGTGAATGAAGTGTATTAATCGTATAAATAAGCATGCTCAAAATACTAGTACTACTATACAAATAATATTTATGACAGCTAATCAAACAATCTAATGTGTAATGCAACCTGCTTATTTTGTTTATCCTTGATCAATATTATATTATGTAATATTATGTCATATTGTATATATCTGTATATCTAGTCCTATAGTGGACGGGCAGCTCAACTAAAACAATTTAACCTAGATTGTTCGTATGAGTGACTCATAATGAGCAAAACTAAAATAAAGTTTAAAAGCAGTAAAATCTTTACTAATCCAGCAGATAAACAAAGATTGAAGTGGATCAATCGGATCAATCAGTGGATTGAAGGTAATTATTGCAGAGAAAGAAACTCTAATAAGAGTTCGTAAAATTGGGTCAATTGTTACACTAATTATTTGACATAAAAAGCAAAATGAATGGACTGTAAGCAATAATAAGCGTTCATTGGATTGGATTTCAAATTGATTGTTGTGGTGGTAAGTGGATAGAGCCAACTCACCCTGGGTCAAATCCGATTTGATAAAAACATACCTGGCAAATCCTTACCAGGAATTAAGTATTGGGTCATATTGGGCCAAACCCTATAACTTGAACCAAGTTATTCAAGTTAACCCTAAGATTAAATGCATAACTAATCCACATATTATACTGAAGTCTTGATAAATGAGTTGACTTTAGAAAAAATTTGACAAAAATCTGATCAAACGGAGAAGTATTTGAATAAAATTGAATTAAAGTATGATTTTTAGCTATATTTGGAGCGAATAGAGCAACAGATAATTGACAGAGGAGTCTCATATAATGTATTGATACATGGTTGCTTTATTCAATATTCATATATTACTAATTGGATTTCAGGAAGTGTACAAGTATATTTAGTTGATTACTATGCTCGTCTATATTTATAAACAACTTCATTTATTTCTTGTGTATCGCAAACATTGCATTATTTGCATAATATATTGAGATTTAATGATTAATCTGAGTAACGATTGCCCGACAGGAATGAAATTCTTATCAGAATATTCACAATGAAAGTGAACGATATTATGCATACAAACAGTAAATTGATATATGAATAGGAAATGAACATAATTTATGTCTTCACACAATTGGTTGCATTTTATGAAGTAAAGGGGTTTTCACCACAACATACATAAGAACCAAGAAATGAATGACACAATAGTTTAGTTGCCCTTATCTTACACACAAATATGAAGACAACAATCGCTATAACATAATGCAAAGCAATGAAAGTACAAAAACCGTCTGCTATTGAATAGAGTCCACAAACTACTAGTTATAGACGTAATTGATGTATAGTATGAAACAATTTTGGGCTCATATTTGCAAACGTATTGCAAAAGCATAGACAACAACAACAGAACAGACAAGACATAGGAGAGTGAGTGAGGAGTGAATGAGAGAGTAAACTGAAATACAGACCAAACGAGTGATCAGTAATAATATGAAGAATGAAATCACAATTCAATTCAATTGTAATTATAATTAAAATATATTTAAACTAATAGTCATTATTGTAATCATAAGAATATATATTGAAATATAGAAAACTATTTATTAATATTAATACAAAATAATAATAACAATAATAATAATAATAATACAGAAAATTAAATGAAAACAAAACAAAAAATAATTATTTGAATTGAATTTTGAAAATATTTGTGTAAATAAATAATTTTGTTAATCAATTGAACGCTTAATTCAACTGCTATTCTGATTGTGTGCACAAAATATTGTGTTTTTATTTTTTTTTCTTATTTAATAATTATATTTAGTTTTAATAATAATTAGTTTTAGAAATAAATTTGAAACGAAATGAAGAAATTGTTTCAACGATTGGATAACAATACGAGTCGTGAACACAATCGCGATATCACTACTAATAGTAGTAATAATCTCAGCAATAGTTATGTCGGAAAAGTATTTACTGTCAACCGATACCACTGTACAGTCGAGGACACCATTGCCGAAGGTATGACCCGAACCCAACACCCGATACACCGACCGTTCATTCGCTTTATTCTCCACTTATTTCGGGTTTTTTTTTCTCAAATTATTCTTATTTTTTCGTTTATTTATCGGATTTTTATTTTCTGTTTTTTTTCTCGTTTTTTTCTGTATTTAATTTCTATTTTGTTTTTTCAATTCAGGTTTTTTCGTTTATTTGTGTATTTCTATTGATTTCTAATTGAATTTTGTTTTGGGTTTAGTTTTCGGTATATTTTTGGTTTGTTTTCTGTTTTTGTTTGCCTTTCGGTCTATGGTTTGGTTGACATTTAATTTTCATTTTTTTCTTTATTTATTGGTTTTTTTTGTTGACTAAGTCTTTGATATTTTAAAAATATTTCTTTTTTTTTTGTTTATTCTATATTTAGTTCATTTTTTTGTCATTTTGTGTGAAAATATTTAAGTTTTTTTTTCTCTGAATTAAATCCGTTTTTGATTTAAAAGTTTTGATTTTTATTTACTTTTTTTTATTAATATTTTTGAAGATTTTTTTCTTTGATATAAAAGTATTGCAAAACTGAATACTGTTTTGGTTAAGCCTTTAGTTGTCCTTAATTTTTGGGCTCATTTGTTGAGATTTTCCGATTTGGGTATTGTTTTACTTAACAGTATTTGCATTCAAATACTTATTTAGAGCCAAAAAAAACTGATTCACATATGATATCAAATGTCTCTATAATTCAAATAATAGTTTAATAGCTTTTTGTGTTAAACTGTTTTTACTTTTTTTTATATTTAATTTTTGTATTCATTTTCAAAGCCATAATTAGAGAAAATAATTATCATTTTTCTTATTATTATATAATATATGTTGAGTTCAATCGACTGAAACAAAACTCGTATTTCTTATAATTATTTTTTTCTTTCAGTTATATAACTATTTTCTAAAATTAAATTTAAATTTTCGTTTAATTCCTATTATTTGTCTTCAAATATGTCTTTAAAGAAAAATAATCAAAAATTTTTCGCTCATTTGATAAACACTTAAATTATATTTAAGTTTATTTTAACACAAAATATGATTTAAATAATATTTATTTTTATATATATTTTGAAACATAATTATAATTAGTGTTGTATTTCAATGACACTGTAGTGTAGGTTAGTTTTTATTTTTGATTATTTCTTTCATTTTCAGTATTCGTTTCAATTCTTGCATTCAGTTTATGAATGCTTTTATGAATTTTAAGGTCTTTTGGAAATAAATCATTAAAATATAAAACTGGTTACAAGTATTGTATGAATTATTATGTTTTAATTTATTTATTATTATATTTTTTGCCTCTTTTTCTAAACACAATTCTGTCTAAACTTGTAGTATATCTTAGTTTTATTTAATATTTTTGTTTTGTTTTGTTATAAATTCAGTTTTTATGATATAATATTCGTTTATTATTTTGTGTTTTATTTTATTCTTAACCTTAATATAAGTTTTTTTTGTTTGTCTTTATTTTGATTATATTTTTCGCATTAATTGTTAGTCAAATGCAAAGTCAATATTAACTATGAATTTAGTGCTAATCCAATAAAATATTTAATTTGCGCTTCACTTGATTTCTGATTTTCTGATTTTGATTTTCTGCACTCATTTAATCAGTTTATGGTTCAGATGATCGAAATCTCATCAAAATATTTTGTGTCGGAATATATTTATATGATTTTGTTTTATTTAATTAAAACCCAATTCACTCGATTGTGAAGATATTTAAATCTAATTTCCATTTCTTTTCTCTTTATTCAGCTTTTTATTTATGAATCGATTGTTCATTAAATTTATTTTTTTTATTTTATTTCATTTTTTATTTTTTTTCGATTAAGGCTTTGATTATTAGTTTTGAACTTATTTTTCGGTGAAAACAATAGATTTTTTACTTTTTTTTATCATTCTTTTTGCAAATTTTTTTTTATATAAAATTCATTATCAAATTGAAAACTGATTACTAGTATGAATGCGAATATATTTATAATGATTTATATTTATTCTTGTCTTTCGGTTTGATTTATATATCATTATTATTATATATTCTGAATATTTATGGTTAGGGTTTGAATAATATGTATTAAAATCCCAAATGTATTGGAAACTATGGGTTCGTTAACCGAATAGATAATCTGCAAAATTATTTTTAGTATTTTTTATATAACTTTTATTTTTCAAATAAATTATTTTTCACATAAAAACTCAGTTTTTCACTCTATTGTCTCTCACTATTAACTGTGCACTCAATATATGCTATTATTTTCAATACTAATCTATAGAATATATTTGAATTTTTATATATTTCTATACTATTTGTGTTCACATATAAAGGAGAAAAAGTAAAACACTTTTAGTATAAATGCTGTTATCGGACGAAGAATCTGATGAATGGATTTCTGATTGCAGTCAATGATAAGAAACAAACAAAATATACAGAAATGTATGAAATATGTATTGAAATACAAACGAAATATTGTATAATACCTAATGTACTGTCTTGTGTGCACCAGAGATGACCACTGATAGAGAGACAGCTGGGAGTGTACTCCAGGACAAAAACATTTTTCTTTATACAGTACTGTATTTGCGATTTTCAAATGTCAGGCATATAAGGGGTTGAACTAAAACAGACCATTAATTATGTGAAATAAAGAATTTTATCTAAAATTCTCTGATAAGCTCAGAAATAAAGATGTCCGGATTAAATTAACTTATTTACTATTTCAGCATTAATCTGATCCGGGCTATAGCCTCAATGTTTAGAAATAGATTATAGAGTATTGCGTTGTTCTTATGTAATAGTCGTCGGCTTATTGGCACTGGTGAAGGGGTTAACTGGCCTTCTCTGGCCATCTCTGGCAGCAAATGAACTCATGTATTGAACGCATGAATTTGTATTATATTTTCTTCGCTTCACTTTCTCTCAGATCGTATTTTTTTATTGTCTTCTCTTATGTCTGGAATTCTTAACATTCAGTCTATTTATTAAATGCGAGAACTTTTTCATACTTATGAAACCTGTCCTTCCTTTCAGTCTATCTCTGACTCAATCTCCCATCCCTTCAGTCACTCTCTAAGTCGTCTGACATTATAATTCTTGTGTAAACTTTTGTTTTCCTTTTCTCTCTTCGCTATTCTTTTGGTCGTTTTGTTTATATTCATTATTTTAATTGCTATCAAAATGATAGCCATTTTTATTATTTCTTTTCATTTCTATGAAATCTATTTCTATTTCCAATTTTTATTTCACATTCGTTTCGATCCAATGCTCAGTATTTCTGATTTCAAAACTTATTTTCTTTTTTATGTTCTGTTTTGTATTCCGTTCAACAGATTGTCTCAAAGTATCCTTAAAATCGATAGCTTTTCCAATAATTTTATTTCAAAGTCCAAACCCAGTGATGACCAGTCAGTGATCTTTTTTATTAACATTTTTGAGAGTATGTAAAGAGTATTAAACTCTTATTTGAGCTCTTTATAGCTCTTCGATAACTCTTTACTAAAGGGGTTATGATATTTGATGGCATAAATAGGTCAGAGTTTAAATAAGCGGATCTGGATTTAGGCAACTCTGCATTCAATGCATGTTCTCGTTTCAAATATATTCGATTTCAGATCCTTTGCTATTCTTGTGACCATTCCTTAGAACACTATTATAGCAGTGCTGTTGAGATGAGATTTCATCTTTCAATCCCTGCTTTGTTTATGACTCAATTGTTTAGTCAATCCAACAGTTTTTAGTTGACATTACTGACTGAGATGTGCAAGAGTGAGTGCCTTATGTCTTGATGTCATTACCATATTTAAATAATATACCGAACATTATTGCCATATATGCTCTCAATTTAATTATACTGAACTTTATAATGACCCAGCTCGCTTATAAATAGGGTTTGCATTTTATATACTCATATGTAAATTAACCAAGGCTAAATGCTTGTATGAATTCCTTATTTGGCCTAGCACCTTATGTTTTGCATATCTCTGTTGTTTTTCACATTTCATATAGAATTTAAGCATTTTTTCAATTAGTGTTAATTTGATTCAAAAAAAACAGTTTTATGTTTGAGGACTAATCCACTTGTAATCAGTAATGCATTGCAGTTATCATTATTCGTCTGCAGATTACTGTGTATACAGTCTTTGATTTCCACAATATTTCTGTTGGTTTTACTTCAGGTTCAGTCGTTTGTTCTGTCAGTTCCCACACTCGCACTCAGACATAATTGCTTTGCCTTTTTGTGTCGTAACTCATATTTAATATTTTATTCGCAAAACTACCCAAAACTAAAACTTTATTTTCTGTAACAAAATTATTGTTATTTTTTTGAGAACCATTTTTTCTGTTAATCCCTTTTAATGATTTATTTTTATGTTTTATATGGAATTACATTAATATTTGTAAATATTGTGATAACAAGAGTGCATATAATTTTCATTCACTCCTTATTTATTTTAAGTATAGCTGAAATTATTTTTACGCCTATTATCTAAATATAAGTCAAAATTCTGTTTCCAATTATATTAATTGAATAGAAAAGTGAATAATAATAATAATAATAGCATTAGATTTTGAATGCCTTGCCTTTGCTTTTGCGAATAGTTTGTTGAAAACCATTTTACTAATACTTTTTCTTCACATTTGAGCGCTCTTTGAATACACTTTGATTGACATTATTTCAAACCTTTTAATTAAATATAGATTAATATCGAAAATAATTATACATTAATTGTATTTGAAATATAGTTCATTATGACTATGACTGCAATCTATTTGTCTGAATCCTTTCAAATACAGTATACAAATAGCTTTGGATCAGTTGTCCATTTGTTTGCACATTCAATAGGTTTAGTGCAGGGCTTGTATGGCTTGCATGGCTTGTTTGACATATTGTACTATTAATACCTTCTCTTAATTAAGTTAGTCTGGATCATTTGAGCTTATTTTCATATATTCTTTCGCTTCACATAAACCGGATAAATGTTTTGATTTTTTTAATCGCTTTGCTATTGGTGTCAATATAATTGTCAGCCTTGTGAAAAAGTGTCAAGCTTAATGGAGTCTTCAAACTGGGTGACATTATAAAAAGCAAATTTGAGCTCAATTTTACGATTATCCGACATCAGTCCGGGACATATCTTCCATTCGCACAGTCAGAGCCCAATGTTGTGCAACACTGATATACAATACTCTTATTATATTTTTTTTAGTAATTTATGTTATTTTTAGTCTCAAATCTGTCAGAGGTTTTGCAATACAAATAAAATGATTACTAGATTTACATTTACTTTAATTATAATTAATTTTGATTCTCATCTCATGTGAAATATTCTCGCAATTAAATCATTAGATTTTATGTTTAGTAAAAAAATGTTTGTTTTTTCTCATTTCATATTAAATGCTTTTAAATGATTCGGAGATATAAATAGTTTTCAGAAATGTTTTTATTTTAAACTTTAATTATAAGAAAATTATATCAAATAAATTGAGTTAAATCGAAAATAATTTGATTTTTTTACTGCATTTTTATCGTTCTGTCAGTAATTTTGTTTTAAAAAATGTAATTTTAATCCAATTTGATCTCTAATTCTGTGTCTATTACTGTAGGGATGGCCAAGCTCGGCAAACCTAGGGGGGGGTATAGGGGGAGGTAAAATGGCGGATTTTTCGGCTCAAACC